>JAHBMJ010003152.1:0-12852 GCA_018398765.1 Chromera velia
GGTAAAGGAGAAAGCATTTTGCAGAGATGAGAGACGCAGAACTAATAACAGGAGATCAAAGGGAGAGAAGCTACCTAAGAACGGAGCAAAGGCAACACGCTTGGTCTGTTGGGGGGCAGATCATTCCACGTCCATGTGTTCGCCTGTGTTAACGCTCCAGACGTTCGAAGGAAGCAACTTAAATGGAGATCAAATGTAGTCAGGAAAGCACCTCAAATCAAAGCAAGATGGCAAAAGAGAACGGAAGAGACAAGAAGGTACATGTACGTGAATGATCGTGAATGGGAATAATGAATGAATGTGTAAGAGTGGGTTCGCTCTGCGAAAAAAGAAAAAGGATGCGATTGATGAGGTATTAAGGGTCAGAGAGGAGGTATTAAGGGTCAGAGAGAAGAGGCGCGGCGCGCGCAGCATCATACCAGTCTAAATCGATCCGCGCATGCCATCGAGCGCCATCGAGCGAATTATACATGTCAGCAATACATGTATGAAGCGTTGCATGCGGGAAATTGCAATATACACATGAACATGCATACAGAAAGTGCAGAACTGAAAAAGACTGAATGCGAGTGGATAGAAAAGCAAAGAGCATATCATGTACGGGACATACAGACAAGTGTATTACATGAAATACAACAGATACAGATAGAGCAGACGTGCACGTGAGCGATCGATCGACCGATCGACCGAGAATTAGAAATGTGTATCGAGGTCCGGACTAGAGAGATCTGTGAACTCGAGACCATTCCCGGAAGACCAGACTTACGAGTATATGTACAAGCGTGGATCTTTGAGCTTAGGTGAGCTAGGGAATCATCAGCAGATCGAAATTACCATTAATTACCACTTAGTATTAAAGCTGTATGTCGATCAAGTCTGAGAGTCTTTAGACTTTTAGCACCGTGTCTTTAAGCTAGTCTTCAAGTTGGGTGCATGGTCTTGCTGTACTTTTAGCTCAGGTATAGAGTTGTTAAACACCGCCTCTAGGATAACCATTATTTGGGGGTTAAATACTGAATTTATGGGTATAAGGCATTTATCTAGGTATTTAATTATAAGTATATTATCAACTCCTGGAGAGTTCAGGGTCAATAACCCAAAATCGGGTTGATGAAGGCTTGAAAGACCTAAAAATGAAGAGGATTACCATTATTACTGTGTGACGGGCCTTTGACTGTGATTGACGGCCCATGCAATCACTTAAATATGGAGAGTGTTACCTAAATACGGAGAGCATTCTAGGGAGTGTTATAGTTTTTCATATTTTTTCATGCATGGTTGCTTAAATAACCTCTAAAAGCTTAAAACGGTCTAGAAAATGGTAAGTTTAAATGTCGAATACCATTATTTAGGGGTCAAAAACGACCGGTTATAACCGGTATGCAGTATTTAATAACTCTAAGCTTAGGCTGTATTTACTATTTAGTATTCCATTGACTTCCCTTTGTTGTGACAGTTGCGTGCAACTCTAGGTCTATATGTATATAGCTCTAGGTGTATGCAGCTCTTGCTGATGGTAGCGCTGAAGCTTAATTTTGGCACTATATGGGTAATAATTAGGCCAGCGTAACTCGCTACTACACTAGCTGATAATAATAAGAAGCCTGCTATACTGTCTTAATTAATTGTATGTCTCTATCCTTCAGAATGATAGAATCTAAACTTAAAAGTATAAGTTAAAACTTTTAGACAAAGTTTTAGGTTTTTAGCTGTCGACCTAGCTGTCGACCTTACAAGTTTCAGTCATGTAGCTATAAATAATTTGAAGTAATTGAGTGAAGCAATTTATAAAGTAATTTAGAATAGTATTAAAACTAAAGCAATTCTGAGGAGGAAGGACTCCTTCCTCTCTTCAAAAGTTTTCTTCTTTCCTCCCTTCCTAACTTCCTCCTTTCCTTCAATCTACATTTCTATCTGAGCTTCAACCCTTGTAGCAACCTTTCCGCTGCAGGTCCTTTCGTTCGTTCATCCGAGTCCCTTTAATTGTTCATTCATTCATTCATTCATTCATTCATTCGTACCTTCATTCACGAGAGCCGAAAAACACTTTGATTATGCATCTATATGCACCTGCTCATAAATTTGATTCAGCTACTGCACAAGAATGGCGCCATGCCAAGTATGTTCGAAGGCTCCCGGCTTCAGTTATCATCACCACCATCTTCGACCTCCTCCTCTTCATGATCATCATCCTAGTCGTCACCATCAGACAGCATGTCTAAAATCATGCGTGCCCAAGGCCCGCCTCCGTCTTCTGTCTCCTCAACGATTCTCCTTGCCAAATCGCGTGGGGTGTCTCCTCGCGCGTCCTGTATCTGCAAGTCTGCCCCCCTGTCTTTCAACAGCTGCACAATCTTGGGGGCTCCAAGAAGGACCGCCGTGTGCAGAGCCGTGTAACCCACTTGACCTTGGGCGTTAAATTCTGCCCCATTTTCAAGGAGGACCGGTAAAACTTTCTCAAGTCTCTCCTGGGCAGTCAGAACGGGAATCCCCCCCTTTTTCCCGTCACAGTAAAGCCGCGCGTCTGTGATCACTGCTTTTATTGGAGTGTCATTGAGGCTGTCACGTCTGTTCACATCAGCCCCCTTTGAAATCAGAAAAGACATCGCGTCTGGCCTGCCTCTTGCTGCCATGTATCTCAATGCAGTCCATCCATCGCCATCCTCGGCATCGACCTCGACCCCCCGTGAGAGAGCGACCTCTGCCAAGTCATTCAATCCATGCCACATGAAAAAATGTAAAAGCGTTTCTTCATCTCTCAAGTGTGTGAATGAGAGTCTGATCTCAGACACGTCCGTTGTCTTCTCTAACAGAGCCCGCAAGGCCGCACACACAGCGGGCCGAGGGCATGCACTGAATCTCCCATCTTATACTCATGGTCTTCTATCGTGTTGTTCGGAGGACCGTTCTCGTCCAGGTACCCTTCAGCTCTTTCGCGGGTTATCACGAGAGCCTTCTCACGCGCAGGCCCCGGCTCTATAGGCCCCTTTGCATCCACATTTGCTCCTTCTGCAACGAGAAATTCAATCATACCCCATTTGTCCTGACGACAGGCGGCAATCAAGGCCGTGTCCCCATCCACCAGGTCCATGTTGAACCAACCTTCGCCGGAGTCTTCATCGGGAAAGTCACCGGCCTCTGACCCTGCCTTTGCCTCTAGATCGGCCCCCGCCTCTAGAAGCATCTGGGCCACATCTTGCCTATCACGAGACACGGCCTTCATCAGTGCCGTCTCCCCCTCCACCAATCCATCCACATCTGCCCCCACCTTGAGGAGCAGACCAAAGTCATCTGCCATATCTTCTCCGTCCATGTACGCCTCCATGTGCTCATGGAGGTCTTTGGCTTCCACTGCCCTGAAAGAGCGCACAATCCTCCCAATCTCACCAACCCCATAATCATAAAGGAAGCCTAAATCGATCTCGAAGTGCCCCCTGACAACCTCGCCAAGAGACTCCCTCACAATTTTCGCAATGTCTTTTTTTACCCCCTCGAGAAACCGGAGAAGAGTCAAATGCCCTTCAATAAGAAGAGACGGCAGAGACACTGAGTCTCCCGTCGGAGTGATGGCGGGGTCACCCCTGTCTTTGTTTCCTTTAAAAGTGTTTCGAATGATTTCGGCGTGTGTTTGGAGGAATGGGGTAATGGAGACTTCCCAACCCTCCAAGCACGCAATGAAGTTTTCAGTCGTTGGGGAGTCACAAAGGCGCTGAGCCATCATCATAGAGAGCAAGGGAGGAGGAGAATCCCCTACCCTTGTGTTGGTGACACCAAGTCTGTCTTTGATGACCGTAGAGAGAACTCTCCACTTCTCCTCGAGTAGCCGGAGAGCGGTCAGGTCACTAGGAAAAACACGCGGAGCATCCTCGGCAGCAGCTGCGCAGTTTCCATGCCCCCCCTTTGCAGCTAAGGTTTTCCCGACAACTTCGAATTCAGACTTCAGGGAGGCAGTCGTCAAGGCTTCCCAAGCATCCAGATGCTGCAGAAAGTCCTCGTCAGTGAGAGGAGGAGCCGTCTCTTGCATGCTGAGAGCTGACATTTCAGAACAAAGCATCTCCAGATTTCGATTCGAGGAAGCAAATCAGAGCGCGGAAAGGAATCTTCCAAGGTACTGAAGACCACTCGGGCAATGACTGACACTGACAAGCAGATGCACTAGCAGTCAGAGTACCATATATATATATATATATATATATAAGCGGACAAAGATGCATCAAGAAGTGGCAAAGGTCAGTCATTTTCAATTTCATCTGCATGGTGCATACTGCTTGTGGGGCACTTGCGTGATCTCGCGTGCGCGGGACCACACGCACACGTACCATGCATGCATGCAGTCAAAGAAATGAATTAAGGTCAGACAGAGATCCACAACTCAGTGGAACAATTTTGTTGATCCAGGCTGAAAACAAACTTTCAAAACCACTGGAAACAGAAGGGTGCATACACACGTTGGCAAGTTGGCAGTGGGAACATCCATGCAGCCACGACTGCTTACTCAAGAAAGAAATTGTGAACAGGGAGTCCTCCATTGAACCGAGTCGAGCTTCTGCTGTTCTACATAAGATCCTCTCTGACCGAACGTCCACTCGTATCCACATCGTGGGATTGCCGACATGGCACAGGCCGTCTACAATTTCTGTTCAGGTCTCTTCGGGTCCAAAAGATACCGACCTGGAGAGCAGGAGGGGAAGACGATTCGCGTAGTTCTCATCAGTGACACGCACAACAAACACCGAGACCTCCAGCTGCCTGATGGAGACGTCCTCATACATGTCGGTCCTCCAAAACCAACCCTTCTCTTGTGTCTTTGGGAACTTCCATCAGACGCCTCCTGTGTAGCTGCCCAACCTGTATCCGTACGCCTGATGTTTCTTTCCCTGTCCGTTTTTCCGTGCAGGCTGGTGAGTCGTGTAGTGGAACGACAGTAAGGCCCGAAGGGTCCTGTCGGGGAGCAATCTGGAATCGCAGTCCCTCCTGTATGGCCTCCCGATGTCTATCCGGGACATTTGCTTTATTCATGGGCTCTGGTTATTGTGCCTCCCTGCTCTTTCTTTCTTTCTTTTTCTTTCTTTCTTTTTCTTTCTCTCTCTCTCTCTTTCTCTCTCTCTCTCTCTCTCTCTCTGTGTGTGTGTGTGTGTGTGTGTATGTATGTGTGTGTGTGTGTGTGTATGTATGTATGAATGTGGTGTGTGTGTGTGTGTGTGTGTGTGTGTGTGTGTGTGTGTGTGTGTGTAGGGGACTACACTTGCTTCGGGAAGGAAGAGCACGCGAGGGACTTCAACGCCTGGTTGGGCGAACAGAAGCACAAGGTCAAACTGGTGGTGCACGGGAACCACGAGAGCAACTCGCCCTGGGTGAAGAACGCCACCGAAGTTCTGTCCAACGCCACAAAGGTGTTGAAGAATGAGGTGTTTGTCACAGAGGAGGGAGTGAAGATATGGGGCACTGACTTCTTTTGGCCCGTCGCTCCCGGCACGTTCAATCCTTATTTTCAGTTGATTCCTGTAGACACAGATATTCTCATTGCTCACGGGCCTGCGAAGAGATTTGCAGACGGCGCGAAAGGCTGTGATGCTCTCACGAGGACTTGCCAGAGAGTGCGTCCTGCTCTGGTTGTGTCTGGCCACATTCATTTTGCGTACGGTCACGCTCAAGGAAGTTGGATGGACGGGTTGGGGGAGACCCTCTTCGTCAACGCCGCCAATGCAGATGAGAGAAGAGGCATACACCCCGACCGGGTGCCCGTGGTGGTGGATATCTTCAAGCCCCTCAACCCTGCTGCACCCAAGACTGAGGAGGCACAGCCTCAGAGTCAGACAGACGAGTCTGCCCAGACCGCAACCGCACCCCAGGTCCCGGACCAGGGGCGTTTCAGGGCGTCGTCCTCTCTGGTCGCGGGGGCGCAGGCCGTCACTGAGGCCCCTGAAGGGAAGGCGACAGGGACTGCAGAGGGGGAGGCAGACCCGAAAGCGGCAGCATCCACAACAACGGAAGAAGGCTTCTGATTGAGAATTCGATAGCCCGAGTTGGCATGTTGAATGAACGCGCCCGGAAAAAGAAATTCATAAATGGAGTCTTCTAACTTCGAGTCATGGAGTCTTCGATCGTTGTTGATCGAGTCATACGGAATAATTTTGGCTAGAATTTGGGGTACTGTATGGTGAATATCATGTGCCAGTGGCAATTACATTGAAAAGAAGTTAAGCACCATGCAGGAAGACTACATCCGCCTCGATTAAGCGATACTCTATCTGGAGAGATTATAAACTAAATAAAACATTTTGATCAAAGTTGGTAACTTCGCGATCGGAGGCTCATGATTTTGTGTAGGATAGGCTAGAGGATGGGCTATATAAGCAGACGGCGATGACAATTGAATCGAATCATTACTTTTAAAAAAGACTAAAATTGTATTAATTGTTCAAAATAACTGGATTTTAAAATCACTCAGAAAATTATAGGTAAATGAAATTTTAAGAAAAAGTTTATAAAACTGAAATAACTTCAAATAAGAAGCAGCGTATAGGAAATACCCTGACTCTAGGCCAATTTCAAACCTACACTGAGACTATAGTGTGACACAATTCAAATTGTGATACAATACCCTATACACTGGTACCGGTGACACAAATAATTGTGTTTCAATAGGTGTGATGAAATAGTTAGAATAACTTAAGTGTGATGGAATTATTAGAGAAAAAAGCAACGTCAAGGCATCTGTCAAGGTATTTAGACTAGCATTTGGACAATCTCTTACAATCTTTTATAGAGATCAAGTGTCACACCCTAGAGTTTCAAAGTGACTTAAAGTCTTTACAGTCGTTAAAGTTTAGACTGTTCTTCTACATTCATTCATTCACCTTGGCACTCACCTTACTCAGTCACTCACTCACTCACCCACTTACTCAATGAGTCACTCTGACTCACTCAATCACTCATTTAGTACCTCACTCACTCACTTACTTACTCACTCATTCACTCACTCACTCACTCACGCTCACAAACGATGTGCCAAACACGTAACCCACGGCGTGTGTCAAACCGCGCTAAACATCGTAAACACGCAATCTACAACCATTTTTTTCATACATAAGTGTGATTTAATTGAATCAGTCAAAAGTTCTTAAAATCACAATTATTGTGTCATAAATCATTGTGATACAAAAGGTTCTAGAAATTCTCATTGTAGCACACTATAGTTCCACTGTATTCAAACCTAACCTAACACTTTTTCAAGCACTTCAAAGCTTTTTTTTCAAACTAACTCCGAACTCCTTCTATTTTTTTAAAATTATATAATCCCGTCATACCTCGTCATATTATACAAATTGTTGAGAAAATTCAAAATTTGTAAAAAAAACTTAGCTACAAAAGTTTTCTAGACCAGGTTTTTCGTATCCTTCATTAAAATTTAGATTTTAATTCATCTAACTTGAAAAACCTATTATTACTCTAGTTATTACTATACGGAGCGTTCATACCTGTGATACGACCACACGGCTGTTGCGCAGATTGCACACAGTTAGCAGACTGCATGCGTGCTCCGAAAAGACCTCGATGCTTTGCTTGATCGGTGAATTATTCTTCTGTGAAACCAATTGCCCCCGATCCTTGACACAGACGCCCCGACGGTGTTGCCCCTCCGCTGCAAGGTTTCAGTTCTTTGGTACACAAAGGCTGCTGAGGGTCGCCTCCGCAACACGTCGGTTGAAGATGCCCGCCACAGGGGACTGCAGGGAGGATCCAAAAGCACGTACAGGAATAGTCAGAGAGGTTTTGAACCAAAGACAAAGAAAAAAAAGCAGACGCGGAAGGCTCCTCCCTCTCGCCTTCTTCTCTCTCTCTCTCTGTGTGTGTATGTGTGTGTGTGTGAGAGAGAGAGCACACACACACACACGCACACACACGCACACACACACACACACACACAGAGAGAGAGAGAGAGAGAGAGAGAGAGAGCACACACACACACACACACACACACACACACACAGAGAGAGAGAGAGAGAGAGAGAGAGAGACAGACAGACAGACAGACAGACAGGCAGGCAGGCAGACAGGCAGGCAGGCAGACAGACAGACAGGCAGACAGACTGACAGACAGACTGACAGACAGACTGACAGACAGACAGGCAGACAGACAGACAGGCAGACAGACAGACAGGCAGACAGACAGACAGGCAGACAGACAGACAGGCAGACAGACAGACAGACAGACAGAAAGACAGAAACAAAGAAAGACAGAAAGACAGACAGACAGAGAAAGAGCCGACCGGACGGACCGACGGACGGACGGACGGACAGATGGATGAAGATGTAAAGGCTAAAATACGCCTTTGAACGGTCTTATTAGTGATTTACCAAGTTGCCTTTTTTAGATTGACGCAGACAACGGACAGCCAATCCACAGCCTTCTCTCCCTCTACAAGCATGTGTGGCAATTCTCATTGAAGTCATGCAAATGGGCCAGTGTGTTCTGACAGATGGAGGGCGTGGCTGTGCCTGTATTTGTCGGGTAGAGAGACAGACGAATAATTAAACAGGAATGGACAGAAGAACGAGTGGCCGCGGGAGCGGGAGCGGGAGCGGGAGAGAGAGAGATGGGGAATTGCAGGGTCAGGTAGTAGAGGGGCGACTGCGGGAACGACACAAGTGATTCGTGAAGCAGGACAAAGAGGACTCGTTTTCGATCTATCTGTCTGTGGTGTAGGATCTGGAGGGACAACCTGAAGAGGCCGAACAACGTGATTTACGTCTTTTCGCTGGACAGATGGGATAGCTGAGCAACCAGAAACGGTGGAGACACCGTCTTCTCCTTTTCTTGATCACAAAGAGGCACACAGATACAGGAAGGCTCACACCTGCAGCCAGCTGTTGGATTTCAGGCCGGATGTAGCACGAATAGTCTAAGGACACTTACAGTGCCTACCGATATACGCACGGACATGAATACACGCATACATGCATGTGCAGATATTGTCATAAGCCGCGAGTGACTGACCGCACCACTCCCCCGCTAGGGCTCCTGAGTCGTACAGCAGGCAGACCCCTTCTTGTTGACATCGGGGGGGGTCCCCGCAACAGACGCCGTAGTTCATCCCGCAGTCAACTGCAGTAATTGACTCAGGCAGGAGATTGAAGAGAACGCATGTATCTGTCAGTGATTTAGTTCATGCTACATCAGTTTCTGCATAAGATTTGCGCTTGTCGGAAGAATTTGATGTGGTTTCTACGAATGGCAAGGTATCAGCATGCATGCTGCATGTGGAGCTGACCGTTAGAAAAGGTCTTCCGGACGAGACCCTGTTGGATGGTTTTGCGTTCTCTCTCTAGCATAGAAAGCTCTCCTCTTGCTGGGAGGCTTCTGGCTGATTCTTCCCTTGCCTTCCGCGCTTGCATGAGGGATCGCAACTCGTCGGCATCCAGTTCGCGCGGCCCTGCAATTTGTGTTTTGGGGCCTGTTTGCTGTGCAGCGCTTCCGGCAATCAAGCAGCTCAAGAACAAAAGATTCGCCAATAAGAGGGCCATTAGCATGGTGGTAGATGGCTTAACAAATCAGTATAGACGGCTCTGTCGATGCATGGGCCTATATGCTCACCCATACAAGAAAGAATGCAGTGGCGCTTCTGGGCGGCGTGGGCGCATGCATGCAGTTCAATTGACTGATTTGTCCGATCGATCCATCGATCAAGGCGGCTGGATGCAGTGGGATGGGACTCCTTGACTGCATGAGGCTTGAGTGGACGGAATTGATGAATGCCAGGATTTGCGTCTTTTCTGAAAACTGATCAAGTCTTCTGCTCAATTCTTGACAAGTTTTTGTTGACATCTCCTTCGTGCAAATGCACCTTCCGATACAGCGTCACGGCCTGCTTTATGAATTGGGGCCGGCCGCGGATTCCCGGCCTGGCCGCGGGCCGCGCGGGGTCCATGCATGCATGAACCTTTCCTTTGCTCAGATTCGCTCAGTACTGGCTTTGGTGGACACTGTATGCAATGCAATGGAAAGCAGTGTCAAAGCACCACTGCACTGACGTCTTCCTCTGCAATTCTGTGTGATGCTTTTGTCTGAGCTCCTTTCGATAAATGAAGAAATCTGACTGTCGAAGGGTTTGCTGCAGATTGACGATTGATCATGCTCCAGTCTGAGGGCGTCGAATGCGCATGAATTGGCACATCATCGGCTCTGTATCTTGCCAGTACTCTTGGAGTGGTTCAGTAAGCTGTGGGGAACTCCGATGAGGTGGCTGTGCTGCTCTTTTTCGTTTTTTCTGCTTCAAGCGGAATCGTTCCTTCTGTCTGGAGACGGCTCTTCATTCTCTCATGGCAGCCGGGGGGTGCTTGGGAGGGAGGGAAGCCGACGGGGGGATTGTACAGAGTGGTCGAAATTGTGGGTGCGTCGACAGCTGGTAGAGTCTGGTAGCAATATGACGGGCCCCCCTGGTGTGCAGTGGGCCTCCTCCGTTCCGTTTCGTCCCCCGATTGAGGAGGTGGAGGTGCCCTTATGGGGGGAGACGGAGAAGCCCTCGTCCTCCTCTATGGGTCCGTTGCTCTTTCAAGAAGAGCGCCTTCCTGAAATCAGTAGAGAGAAGAGATTTGAATTCTTAGAGAAAGAGACAACCCCGGTGGGCGTTCTGTCCTTCGACCTGGAGACAGAAACGGTAGAGGAGCCCCAAACACCATACGAGAAACTCTGGCAAGCGCTTTTTCCGCAATCCAAACAGCCCAAGACCGCGCAGAACCTCTTTTCCGCTCTGCCGCAGCTTCTTCTCCAACGAGCGGTGGATGACTTGCGTGTGGTCGGCAAAACGTCACTCGCTCTGGTTGTCCCCCTGCTCAAGCCTGCCCTCCTCGCCCTCCCTGCGAGACTCCGTAATGCTTTAGACTTCGACCAACTGCTCTTTGACTATGCCTCTGCCCCTCTAGCAACCTCCCTTCGGTCCGAGCTTTTAAAGAAATTGGAAATGACCGGACGGAAGAAGAATGAGGTCATTGCGAGGGCTTTGGAGGCTAGGAGAAGAAGGAAGGGGGGTTCGTTCTTTTCGTCTGCCTCGGGCATCTCTCCAGAGCAGTTGCTGTCTGCTTCCGAACAGGGCGGCATGAGTTCTGTCTCCCACACGTCCAGAGCTCGAGTGGAAAATTTGTTGGAGGAGGCGTCGAGGGATTGGCAGAGAACGCGAGCGCAGATTGGCCTTCAGCAGCAGACAGAAGAGGAAGGGGAAGGAGAGGCGGAGATGCACTCCTTGACTCCCCTTTTCTCTTCCATGATGGGAAGTGAGGCAAAGGAAGCTCTGGCAAAGGGGGGGTTTCTGCAGAGAGACGGGGAGCCTAGGGAAGCTTCTCCAGAGACGGTCAGAGGGAGGAGGAAGGGGAGGAGACGGTCAGTGAGGTCAGAGGCAAAGGCTGGCCGTTCCTCTGTCTCCTCCGAGGCAGCAGAGAAGGAGAATTCGGTAGAGAGAGGGGGGAAGCTGGATGGGGTAGAGGCAGAGATGTTACCGTCCAGAGGAATGCAAAGCGTCCTTCCTCTTGAGGAATCAGAAGACGACAAATCGGTCGAGTTGCCCCCCTCCCTGTCTGCTGTTGAGCTTTTGCAATGCCAGGCCGAGCACCTGTCAGAGCTGCAGTCTGGATTTGAGCTCGAGGCCCGACTCCTCCGAGCAGCCGCTGCTGCAACGAACACGACGACATCAGCCCTCAGAAGAGCTGCGTCTGGAGGCAGCACTTCTTCTGGGTTGGAGGGGGAGGGGGAGAAGGCAGCAGAGGGACTCGAGGGACTCTTTGAGCGTCAGAGGAGGGAGGCAGAGGAATTGGAGGAAATGGCTAGGGACGCGGGGGTCTTGAAGGTTTGTTCTTTTCTTTGCTAGGCGGTCTCTTTGTTTTATGTTCCTGTCTGCATTTCCTTGTTTTTGAAAGTCCTGCAGGCGACGGACAATCTTTGTCCCTTCGTCTTCTCTTCTTGTGTCTGACTTAGCCGGCGCTACGGTTTTATCTTCTCTTCTCTTTCTCTGCGTTTGTTTTCTTGCAGCCTCTTCTTCCTTCCATGGACTTGTTTTTGGAGAATCATCACTCATGGTTTCTTTTTGTCTCTTCTTTTCGTGTGCTCGTCTTGCAGGCGTATCTGCTGAGAAGTTTTGAAGCCGCTGGGAAAGGCAGTTCTTCCTTCACTCCTCTGGAGGGTTCCCAGATAGCGTCTCTCGAAGAGTGCTTAGTGGAGGGGGGGGCAGCGCGGTTGCAGCTCCTCAGCTCTGTCATGAGGGAGTTAGAGCCTCTGTTCGAGAAGAAAGGAGAGGAGGGAGAGAGTGAGGAGGAGGACGAGGACGAGAATCCAGTGGCACAATTTGCTTCCGCTGCTTCGACTGCACTGTCACGCTTTGACACAGACGCACAGGCACGCAGGAGAGAGATGTTGGAACGACCAGCGACCCGGCGACAGCTCTTCCTGACCTCCCCGCAAAGTCAGGGGGGCGAGTCTGGGGGGGAGCTGGGGGAAGCGCTGAGGATTCACGGTCAGTCAGCAGAGCTCCTGTCCATCTGTTGTTTGTTTTCTTCTCTGGAACGACCCAAAGTCTCTCCACATGAATGGGTAGAGGGAGAGAGGGAGCGAAGGGATCGCTGATTCGGTATTCCTGCGGTTGACAGGACTTTTTCGGGTCGTGGAGGGAACCTTGTGGTTTTTTTGTCTTCCTTCATGTTGACAGTCCTTTGTATTCAGTTTTCGAAAAGATACTTGCCGATGCCACCAAGCGAGCTCCTCCAACTGTCGCCTTTCCTTTACTGCCTTAGCCCTTCCTTGTGCCTTGTTCCCTCTCTCTCTCTCTCTCTCTCTCTCCCCCTCTCTCCCTCTCTCCCCCC
>JAHBMJ010003153.1:1350-3850 GCA_018398765.1 Chromera velia
GGCTCAGCCGAACAAGGGCGAGAGGAGACGGCGGCAAACGGACAAGAAGCCGCAAGCATCTTTTCGTCCTTTGTTTGGGGAACGCGTAAATGATATCTAAATGCATTCTGCATGTAAATAAAAATTTGTTCACAATTATTTTTATGAGGGTTCTGTATAATGTTATGATTACTTATCGTAACATGCAATTGTCATCAATTTCTATTTCATCGAATAATATGATTCTAATTCACTTATGTTCAAATGTGTTCAACTCGAATTCAGTTCGCTTAAATTTTATTCTACATTTAGTTTAAGTCATTCGGTTTCTTAGGCTAAGCTAGCTGTGCTGCTTGCTCCTAAAATTTAGCCATAAAACTTTTATGAAAGCTAGAGCCAATGACGAATTCTCATTAAATGTTTTTTTACTAAAATATAAGATTAAATGAATATCATTGCTAGTATTATTGATGTTATAAACTAGGTTATAAATAACTTTTTTTTTATAATTTAGTTGCTTTTTAAAATCTAGTTTAAAATGTTATAATCCATTGATTTATTAAAATCTCTCTCACATATATTATATTCTTTGTAGTTCTAAAAATATATCATCTTCTTTCTGTAGGACAAACATCAGGTTTGTCTCATACATATACTTTAAATTTTTTGACCGCAGAGGTGGCGTCTCTCTTCCTCTCTCTCAAAAGTTTCCATACCGCGCTCTTACCAGCTGATTCTGAGCTGAACTTGAACGAAGACCTTAATGACTCGATTCACACAAAAAGCAGAAGCCTCGGCGAGGCAGATGCCATCGCCGTCTCCTAATTGTTCTCTCTCTCTCTCTCTCTCTCTCGCTCTCTCTGGAGGTATCGCTGTTTTTCCCTCTCCCAGGGGGGGTCTCTCTGGTGCTCTCTCGGTGCTAGGGAGGAACGGTCATGCAGCGCGTCTTTGCAGGTTCACCACTCGATGTCGGATGTCTGCTGCCTCACTGCATGGTACCGTCCAACCGTGTGACCACTCACACAGCCCTCTTGGGCCTTGCGGGACTGGCGGGTGCCTTGGCCTCTGCCGGGGGTGGTGTGGGCTTTGCCAGCACGGGGTTGCACACGGGTCGGATGGACTCGGTGACCTCGACCTTCACGAATTGGCAGTCTGAAAGCTCCTCAACCTTCAAGCCAATCGGTGCCAGTGCAGCGCTCTTGGGGTAGTACTTGACAACGCTCTTGACCGTTCTGGCATAGACTCTCTCGGTGGCGTCGTCCTTCAACTCCATCGGGGAGAAGCCGAGGGAAGAGAGAACGGACAGGTTGATCGACTGCATCTGACCATCAGGTCCTGCGAGCTCAGAAGTCTTTCCACGCACGTGCTCGGCTCCGTCGATGACAGCCCAGAAGACGATGTCCAATCGACTGTGACGTTCTTGACGCACGCGAACGATTTCGTGTCTGCAGACCTCCATGTCGGGGGGAAGAAGGTGCGCCTTGACCTTGTCGCTGTCGAGTCCGTAGAACTGCAGTTCTTGCACAAGCTGGGGATCCATCTCTGAGTGAGGAAGGGTGCCTCCCCTCATGATGGTGAGGACTCTTCGGAAGAGTTCGGGATCTCTGTCAATGAAGACCGGCTCTGAGCCTGGAGTCTGTTGGGAGGGGTCAATCATCGACAGGAGGTTGCGCAGGTAGTCGCTCACTGAGGCGGTCACCTTGGTCGTCTCAAAGACTTCGCCTCCCACATTGAACTTGACAACCTCTGTCTTCACAAGATCGGCCATTGCGCAGTTCAGGTAGTGTCTGTTGTTAAGTGTTGCGCAACTGTTGTTTGCAATCAGCGTTGCTTTTGTAAGAGATCGGTTCTTCTGTTTCTCTCTCTCTCTCTTCGTCTGAAGAATGTAGAATGTGCTGTAGCTGAGCGCTTCTGTGGTAACAAGTGATACAATGAGCTCTGAGACGACGGGCTGTGTGTGAGAAAGCCGCTACCCGAGATGAATTGCATGAGGCGATGACAAATTTTGCAATTAATGATGCATGCATGCAGGCTGCACGCATTTTGGAAACCGATTAATCGGGCACGAAAGAGGGGCCGGCCGGCCGCGGGTGCGGATGCCGCGCGCGCAAAGACAATCAGTCGCAAACGTGCTGTTTCACATGCACAAGAGACATGAAGGCGCCGTTTACCGGTTAATTTGTTGCCTTTTGATCAACACGAATGCTGTCGGTCCACCCAAAGAGGACAAGTCAAGGGCAAATCCGAAGCAGCAGTTGAAGCATCCACTTCTTATCGAACGAGCCATCGATCACAATAGACACTGCACAGGCACACTGCTGTATTTTTCTTCAACTTCAGCAAAAAACAAAGCTGCACCCAGACTGAGCTGTCTAGCAAAAAAGGTCACTTGTTCACTTCCTACACGTTTTTGCTTGGCACACTCAATTCCCGTCAAGATTTGTGACCCTGAATTGAGACAAACCAACAGTACGTGTTAGAGGAAGGAGGCTGTGAAGAACAAAGTAGAGCGTAAAACGAA
>JAHBMJ010003153.1:6350-12738 GCA_018398765.1 Chromera velia
TCTGTCTGTCTTTCTGTCTGTCTGTCTGTCTGTCTGTCTGTCTGTCTTTCTGTCTGTCTGTCTGTCTGTCTGTCTGTCTGTCTTTCTGTCTGTCTGTCTGTCTGTCTTTCTGTCTGTCTGTCTTGTCTGTCTGTCTGTCTGTCTGTCTGTCTGTTGCTGTTCTTTTGTCTTTGTTCTTTCTTTCTTTTTGTCTGTTGTGTTCATGAAGAAAAGAAGGGAGAAGAAGAAACATATAGTCTGTCTTTCTGTCTGTCTGTTTGCAGGTGAACATCGGGGGGTTCTTCGCTTGCAACGACAGGGAGATCTTTCTGAAGGCCCAAAATTTGGTCAGTTGGCAGTCAGAGTCTCTCGTTCGTGTGTGTGTGTGTGCCTCTGTGTGTGTGTGTGTGTGTGTGTGTGTGTGTGTGCAGATACCTTTTCTTCTGTTGTTGTATTCACTTGGACTCTTCTGTTGTCACCTGTTTGTTCGTCTGTCTGGCTGCCTGTCTGCCTGTCTGTCTGGAGCAGAAAAAGAAACATATAGTCTGTCTGTCTGTCTGTCTGTCTCTAGAAGGGAGAAGAAGAAACATACAGTCTGTCTGTCTGTCTCAGGTGGTTGTGTACGAGGGTCTCCACACCTACGGAGGGCTGGCTGGGCGTGACATGGAGGCAATGGCGATTGGAATGCACGAGGCGGTGACGGAGGAGCACCAGGCAGCCCGCATTGGGCAGGTCAGTGAATCTTTCTAGACATCCAGCCCTGCAGTGGGCAAGCGTGGAGCTCGGTCATTTAAGTCGACACGTGTTTGCGAGGCTGAAACCCTATGTAGATTCGCTGCATGGTTTGTGAGGGACCACATACCCTTACCAAGACTGCCTGATGAATCTTTTGCCTTGAGAAAAGCTATACGCTGCACAGCCATATTGATTTTCTTCTCCCCTGCCAAGCGCTGCCTTCCTTCCACACTCTCTGCTCCCTTCTCCCCTTTTCAACTGTTTTCCCTGCTTTCTGGGTGCAGGTCCACTACCTTGGGAGGAAGCTGATCGACGCAGGTGTCCCCGTGGTGCGTCCCGTGGGGTCCCATGCCGTGTTCCTTGACGCACGCGCGTTCCTGCCCCACCTCGATCAAGACGATTACCCTGCACAGGCACTCGCAGCAGAATTGTCAGTTTGAAGAAGAATACATGTGTAAAGATAAAGAATAAGAAGGGCCTTCGCAGATGTTAAACAGATTCATTCCAATCTCTCACGTGCAAATTTGTGGATACGGAAGATCATGGTTTTCTTATCTCACGTGGGCGTCCAGACTCAGTCGTTTTCCTTGAAGATTCCAGAAATTGTCCTCGGCTTGCGTTTGTTTTTTTTGCTTTTTTTCCTTCTTTCTTGCCCTCCTTTGGTCTCTGACTGTGATTGCATGTACACGGGATCGGAAGCTTCGTTTGCTTCTGCTTTTCTTCCCGTCTCTCGACGCACACACGCGTCCACAGGCCCACCGAGCTGCTTTCTCTTCTTGTGTCTGTCCTCCTCTTTTCTCTGCTTGCTTCGGAATCCTTGCAGATACGTTGAGGCAGGGATCCGCACGATGGAGAGGGGGAACGTGTCGGCAGGGAGAGACCCGAAGTCGGGGCAGAACAGGAGACCGAAACTCGAACTCGTTAGACTGACTCTGCCTCGCAGGGTGTACACACAGGTACGTCAGCTGCATGGGGGCAGGCTGGCTGTAGTGGAGAAAGAGGCCAGGCTGCATCGATACAGATGCGGAGAGGGGGAAAGACGTTGAGGGAAAATCGGACACGTGTGCTTGTGTGTGTGTGTGTGTGTGTGTGTGTGTGTGTGTGCGCGCGCGCGTGCGTAGCACATTTGATACGGCCCTTTTGTGAATCGTTCCCTTTTCTGTGTGCACACGTGTAGTCATGTGGACATGCGTAGATCGTTGTGCGCAGTCATTCGAATGTATCTTTTTTTGCAGTATGGTCATGCGTGTGAGTTGTTTTCTTATCTGTCTGTCTGTCTGTCTGCAGGCGCACATGGACGTGGTGGCAGAGGCCGTTGTCCGTCTCTGGAGGCGCAGGCACACGATTGGAGGTCTGCGCATGGTGTACGAGCCTGAGTATTTGAGGTTCTTTCAAGCGAGGTTCGAGAGACTGCCGGTCAGGGGAGGGGTGTCCTCTTTGAGGGAGGGAGGGGAAAGGGCAGGCGGGAGAGGTGCGACTTGAGGTGAGTTGAGTGGGGAGGGAGAAGCTTTGACGGGCCGTTGTGGAGTCACAGAAGGGAGGCAGAGAATGGTGAGTGAGAGAAAAAAGGGCAGAAAGAGCAGAGAGATCAAGAGAAGCCCCCGCGCTCTGTCAAAGAAAGCACGGAGGGGGAGTTGGAAGGAAAACTGAGAAGGAAAGACCACTTGAGATTGATTGCTTTTCTTCGCGCCTCAGTCTAAGATGGTCTCGATGATGATGACAGAATTCAAGCGAGTAGATGACCTTTGTCGATTTGAACATTGTTTGCCGAGGCACGAACAGAAAAAGCGTCATCAGATCGGAAACGACTTTGCAAGTGAGAAAGGGGGGTTTTCAAGAAGGGGAGAGAGGGAAAGAGAGTGGGGTGAAGGGGGGCCGGATGTGAAGGGGCAACCAATTCATACTGGCAGGCCCAAGGGAAAGGGAAAGCACTTGAGCAGCCGGCTTGCAGGAATCTCTGCGAGTCCTTGTAACACGAAGAAAAGAGAAGAAAGAGAGAGACAGAGAGACAGATATATATACATATATATATAGAGAGAGAGAGAAACAAAACGTCAGGCGGACCTTTATGGGCACTTGTCTGCTTGGTTGGATTTTGTGCCCTGTTTTGCTTTCTACAGCAGCTTCCCACTCTTCTACATATGTGCGAGTCTGTGTGGTACTTTTTGTCTACGGTGGTTTTTGTCTTACAGTCAGTGAACACCTCTGTCTGTTGGCCGAATGGTTTCCGTATTTATGCTCCATTGAATCTGCAGACTGTCGACAGAAAGACAAAGAGATGAAAAGATGAAAAGCAGGACGGTTCCGTCTTTGCGTCTGTCGCGGTCTCGCGTGATCTTGTCCGGCTGCGCGCGAGCAGGCACGCCGGCAAGATTGCCATGGAGGCTTGTGACGGGTTGAGGACGTGTATCTGTCCCGTGCAGCTTTTGTTTCCCACTGTTTGCTTGCTTGGGGTGAGAATGCATGAGGGGGCATGTTGTGCTTGTCTGCGTGTATCCCCTGTTTTTTTCTTGTCTTCGCGTATGAAGTGCATGCTTTCTGTTCTCAATCAAGACACAAGAAGGGCAGCCGTAAGTTGAGAGGCGACTTCGGAGGACTCCATAATACAGAACACAAGATAAGCCGAAATTCTTGGATTCGTGCGCATTTTTGTCGCCTCTCTTCACTCTTGCCTTTTGGTCATATGTTGGTATGTGGTCATGCGACAGAATTCAGCCAGCTGCAGAATCCGTCGGTGTTCAAGGGTAAAAGATGGTCGAACTCGGGACTGATTTCACTTAGTAGATGCATATGTCTTTGTCGATAGACTATTTTGGCTTCCTTGTCTTGTTTCTCCTCTACTTTCTCCTGGACACCCTCAGAAAAGAGAGGTGGAAGGGAAATTGAAGGCGAGGAGAAAGGGGGAGTGGACTGTAATTCTTGGTGTGAGAGAGTTTCAGCAATGAGTACGTACGCGCCATGTTGGATAACGTCCGCGACACTATCTGCGGACACCTAGGCAGATACTTAGCCGAAGATGATATTATTATAATAAACAAATACGTAAATACATCGGGATCGAGTAAAAACTGATTATAAGAGTTTTTTTTTTGTAATTTGAAAGTATAGACTTCATCAATTAAACTAATAACAAAACCCTCAGTCAACAATTGTTTGAATATATGTTTATAATTAATGAAATTGATTATATTTTGGTGAGCCTTAATTTTTGTAGAGAGTCGGTATTAGAGACTGATATGAACCTAAGGTTTACTGATTTATATGCAAAGGTGAGGTGTGCGAGTCTAGTGCTAGTCGGATTAGCATTAAGACTCACGTGCACACAGCCAGGACTATAGGTACGTCGATCGATACATGAAGACTAACAGTCCAGGTCTGTCGTTCTGTTCGGCAGTGGCTAGCTGTATCATTGAATTCAATCTGCTCAGTTATAAATCAACAGAGTGTCTTTGCATACATGGGTTCGTGCGCGGGTGTCTTTGCATGCATGGATTCGTGTGCGGGTGCGCGGGCTGAGTCTGCACACTCTGAATGCTGCGCTTGCTGTTTGCTGGCCCCGGAACGCTGTATAGTGTGTGCATAGCTACCGCGGCACACAACACAGCTTCCTTTTTGTCTTTTGTTTCTCCCTCTCCTCGGGTTCCACGTACCGGTGGAAGAAAGGAGACAGCAGCTGGGGAGACATGCTTTTTATCAGAGGGTCTACCCGGTTCTCGGAGGTGGCGACATAGGAAAAACGGATTTTGCTTTCGTCCATCGCATTGCATAGGGAATGATGGCCAGGCGCTGGACCTGCACTGGGCCATTTACGGTGATCGTTCGGCAGGGGCGGGGGCTGGGTTTCTCGTCCCACCATAGTCCCTGTTCTGCTGTGAACTTCTGTAAAAACCCGCGAGTGCACGAAGTGCGACTCGCCCCAACATCCAGGATCGTAAAGAGGCCATCGAAGGAGAAACTGGCTAGGCTGGTAGGACAATGGGACCGCACAGCAGAGAGAGCATGCTCCAGTGCTTCACGGACAGAAAGAGGCAAACTGCCAAGCAACGGGAGCAGATCTGACGCGTCTGGGTGGAGATCGGAAGTCTCATCCATAGACACAGGGTTCGAGAGAACCAGCAACGATGAGTAACTAGCAGACTGAATACCGTTACACGAGGGAGGCACGCAGAACGAACGGGCTTCAGAAACAAAAGAATCTGGCCTTTGTGGGGCAGATGCTGCACAGAAGCCACGCTGCGCTCCTTGACAATAGGGAAGACCGGAGAGGGAAGCCCCGATCGCGGGCTACACAATCTAGGACATCAATACGAAACGAGACCAAGAGGTCACCTGGAAATTGCAGGCGAAGCTACCATGAGGTGTGCGAATCTAGTACTAGTCGGATTAGCATCGAGACTCACGTACACACAGCCAGGACTATAGGTTCGTCGATCGATACATGAAGACTGACAGTCTAGGTCTGTCGTTCTGTTTGGCAGTGGCTAGCTGTATCATTGAATTCGATCTGCTCAGTTATGAATCAACAGAGTGTCTTTGTATGCATGGGTTTGTGAGCGGGTGGTTTTGCATGCATGGATTCGTGCGTGGGTGCGCGGGCTGAGTCTGCACACTTTGAATGCTGCGCTCGCTGTTTGCTGGCCCCAGAACGCTGTATAGTGTGTGCATAGCTACCGTGGCACACAACACAGCTTCCTTTTTGTCTTTTATTTCTCCTTCTCCTCGGGTTCTACGTACCGGTGGAAGAAAGGAGACAGCAGCTGGGGAGACATACTTTTTGTCAGAGGGTCTGCCCGGTTCTCAGAGGTGGCGACATGGGAAAGACGGATTTTGCTTTCGTCCATCGCATCGCGCAGGGAATGATGGCCAGCCTGAGGCGCTGGACCTGCACTGGGCCATTTGCGGTGATCGTTCAGCAGGGGCGGGGGCTGGGTTTCTCGTCCCACCATAGTCCCTGTTCTCCTGCAAACTTCTGCAAGAACCCGCGAGTGCATAAAGTGCGATTCGCTCCAACATCCAGGATCGCAAAGAGGCCGTCGAAAGAGAAACTGGCTAGGCTGGCAATTTCCTGGTGACCTCTTGGTCTCGTTTCGTATTGATGTCCTGGATTGTGTGGCCCGCGATGGGGGCTTCCCTCTCCGGTCTTCCCTATTGTCAAAGAGCGCAGCGTGGCTTCTATGCAACATCTGCCCCACAAAGGCCAGATTCTTTCGTTATGTTTTGGTTTTTCTCCTCTCTCCCGCTTGCTGCTCTTTGTCTTTTTCAATTTGTTTCACCTTTTTTCTTTTTGGCCTGAACGCTGGAATGTATTGCGCATTGCTCCTGTCCCCAAGGGCCTGCCGAGTCTCGACTGTAACGAATGGCGCCCGATCCACATTGTGGGGCTTCTGGGTAAGAGTTTTGCTTTATTGATGGACTCAAAGATCAGGAAAGAGGTGAAAATTGACGAAAGGCAGCTCGGCTTCAGACAGGGGGTAGGGACAAGGGAGGCCTTCGCTGCTCTGTCTTCGTTAATTCTCAGCTCCAAAAAGAAGAAGAGCCCTCTGATTGCTGCGTTTGTTGATTTCAGCAAGGCGTTTGATACAGTTCCTCGGGTCAAAATGTTAGAGAGGCTCAGGGAGGAAGAAGTAAGCCAAGCCGATGTTTGGATGATTCATTCGATGTATAGTCAGGTGAA
>JAHBMJ010003154.1:0-13033 GCA_018398765.1 Chromera velia
AGAGAAGGGGAGGGAAGGAGGGGAGAAAGAAGTCAAACAGACAATGATGTATACACATAACCAAACATGCTTGCATCAGCTTATAGACACCGGCGTACATCGACACAGACACAGACACACACGGACACATACGATCACGGATGCACACACACACACACACACACCCACACACATACACACACACACACACAGAGAGAGAGAGAGAGAGAGAGAGAGAAAGAGAGAGAGAGAGAGAGAGAGAGAAAAAGCACGTGACAGAAAGAATGAATGAAGAACTCATAGAAAAAGGCACAAAGAGAGAAAAGAGGGAGAGAGGGGGAGAGAGAGAGAGGGGGGGGGGGGGGGGGGGGGGGGGGGGGGAGAGGGAGAAGGAGAGGGAGGGAGAGGTAGATATAGATATAGGTATGCTGAGGCTCGGACAAGAGAGGTTCCTTTCTGACAGTTCAGACCTCTACTTAGCAGTAGTAGAGAACACCACCATAACACAGAAACAACACTATCAAACAGGATGGACTGCAATAAAAGAAAGGAGAGCAGGGGTATAAAAGCAGAGGAAAGTACGTGATCTGGGTAAAAATGCAGGAGGAGCGCATTTTTACCGACAACAGCCCCTTCTCGGTAAAAATGCAGGGGGCTCGGGGAGGTGGCGTATACAAAGCAGCAGAGAAAAGGACAGAGAACAACTTTTTGATACACAACAGATACAGAAAAATTTCAAAGTGGGAGTAGGGGGGGTGCATTTTTCCTGAGTAGGGGCCGTTGTTAGTAAAAATGCGCCCCCCCCCAGACCTACCTGCATTTTTACCCACGACTAACTAAGATTAAAGAATTCAACCAAAACTCACTGAAGCAAGACTGACCATCGCTGGACTTCTACTCGAGGCATCTACGATTGTCCAAGTACTTGAAGTACAATTGAAGACGTACTTGTACGCAACATTACATGCAAGTATCTGCATGAGAATCAGATCGACCAAAGAGAGATCCCATATCATGTGTCTCCTGGACAGACTANCTCTCCCTCTTTTCTCTCTTTGTGCCTTTTTCTATGAGTTCTTCATTCATTCTTTCTGTCACGTGCTTTTTCTCTCTCTCTCTCTCTCTCTCTCTTTCTCTCTCTCTCTCTCTCTCTCTCTCTGTGTGTGTGTGTGTGTATGTGTGTGGGTGTGTGTGTGTGTGTGTGTGCATCCGTGATCGTATGTGTCCGTGTGTGTCTGTGTCTGTGTCGATGTACGCCGGTGTCTATAAGCTGATGCAAGCATGTTTGGTTATGTGTATACATCATTGTCTGTTTGACTTCTTTCTCCCCTCCTTCCCTCCCCTTCTCTCCCTATATCTCTCTCTATCTGTCCCTCCGTCTCTACTCTGACATCGACTCGGAGTCCTCTTAGCACCTCCCTTTCCACCTTTTCCCGGTATTTCCCCTTCTTCCCTGTTTTATCTTCGCTTTTTTTTTTTGTTTTTCTCCATTTATCTCTCCTTTAAATTGTTTCAATCCTGTGTACGTTTGCTCCGTTTTTCCTTTTCTCAATCCCGTCATGCAGACTCTTGACTATGACTTCCTCTTTGGACTTGCTTCTCTCCTCCCTATAGTGACTGTCCCCTCCTCTTTCTATATCCCCAAAGCTCCCTAACCAAGCTCTTTTTACCTATTCTCCTCCCCCCTTCTTCTTTTTTTCTCTCTCGGAGTCTTTTTTCTGTCTCTTTCTTCTCTTTTTGACTTCTCACTGGAAGAAATCCTCCACTGAAATCATGCATCTTTCTTTTCTCTCTGTTACCATATAAATTACTCTTTCCTTTCCAATTGCTATACCATTGGTTTAAACCGTATGAATCTTATATAATGGTATGTATGCAGCTGCATTCCTTCCTGATTTGAAAGTTGCAGATCGATAAGCAACGACTTGCGCCAATGGAATTCGCTTTAGATGCAACCCCCAGCCCGGGGTGTCATTTTTGCTTGAAGTTCACGTGTTTCCATGCACATGCATATAAATGACAGCTAAACTGTGCCAAAATATTTAACTTTGAAACACTTGTGTCAGCTGCTGGGTTCGACGCGCGTGCGCTACAGAGCTGGGTGTGCGCAAGCTGTTTTGAAGTTAGATCCCAGGCCGGCTTCTTTTTAAAAAATTTAGTGACATGCATTTACGAAAAATAATTCAAAAATTTAATTTGTTTAGCACTTAAAACGCAGATCTGAGTCAGATCATCTAACAAAGCAGTTTTCTAGTTTTTATTACTAATTAATAGACTATTAAATATTTTATTAAAAAAATGTTTATAATTAACTTTTAAACCACCATAAACCACTCAGTTTAGATAAACTAGATTTCAAAGGAATTTAAGATTGCATGACAGTGTATTAGTTTGTATAAAATGTGCCACATTGTATATGACTGATATAGTTATATTATATTTTTTTGTCAATAATGAGTTGATGAATAAATAATGTATGATCATCTCTTTCATTCTCACTTATATATAGTATTAGGTGGAAGATTTCAAATTTAGGCTTTTTTGAATGAGTTAAGATAAAAGTCCGACTTGAGGGCAAAAGTCCACTTTTAAAGGCACAAGCCTTGATATCACCCCCCTATGTTGAAGCCTTTTTGTGTAGCACGGGGGGGGAGGCGTGCTGCCGCGCGGCGAAGCCGTGCGGCACGGCCCCCCCCTCCCCCCCCCATGCTAAAAGCATTTCACCCCCTTATGCATGCATGTTCGACAACACATGTGCTGGCACAGTGCATGAAATCAAGTCTATTTGAACATGAGAACCTCTTCTTTTTACAGCATAAGAACAGTTACTGTTTTATGAGCTACCTTATGTAACAGAAACGATTGCATGTATAATATGTATAGCAACAGGAGCGTACCAGGGTAAAAAGACCAGAACAACAGGTTTAAGTCAAGAAGCAGCAGCTGAGTAAGCAGACTGAGTCCATTTGTATAGCAATAACACAATGCTAAACGGTTTATCGGGAGGAAAACAACTTTTTTAACCTTTATTAGCAATCCAAGGATGAATGCGAACGCAGTGCTGTACACAAATTCTTTTTTATATGAAGAAGAGAAGCAGAAACGGCACACCTAGCGGCACACATATGGGAACACGCATACATGAAGGTACGTTAGCACTCTCCCTCTCGGTTGCAGGTAAGGACTTTTGAAACCTAGTGCCAGGCGCTCTTTACGATTGACAGGCTCGATCTATCTTGGTCAGTAAGAATGCAGTAAGAGTGCAATTGGTTTGATCATTCAATTTCTTGCTTTGCGTTAGAGAGTGGAACTATTCATCACTTTCGTCTGTTGATGGCTCGTCCAGTTTACATGCTCACATATAGATCTCTATCTGACTTCCTGTCATGCCACGGCTTCTCGTTGTGTTTGGTACTTCCAGATGGTTTGAAGTCCGTCTATAGAGGGAATTGCAGCTTTCCTAGGGGCGTTCACCCTTTGTTTGCGAGTCATCAGTCATACCAGTCCTCTATTATTATAATACCAGTCACTGCAGTTAATCACTTTTCAATTTCACAAACCAGGGCCCTGTCCAGATAGACGGTTTCAAACAAATGCCAGTAAACAAAAAAAAAGTTGTTGAAGAATAAAGAGAACTTTCTTTTGGATCTAAAGATGGAGAAAATACTTGTACTAGCCGTGTAGATCCTTGCAGGTGGGTCAAGAGGGTATAGGAAGACCTAGTGGGAAGAAAATGCCATGCTAGTCTGGATGAACATCATGAATTAAGCCGGGTCAGTCAAAAAGAGAGGGTCTGGGGTTCGAAATCGCACCTGTCCGACTCTGTCCGTATTTCTCTTATTTTTCAAAACCAAACCCAAATCAAAAGCTAAAGCCAAAGCCTCCCCTCCGCTCCAACCAGCCCGCATCAAACCAGAGGAGTTTGAAATTCTAGCATTTTCTAGTGAAGAAAGACGACATACTGAGATCGACTTTCAAGTTGGACTTTGAGTGAGAGAAAGTCTGTAAGGAGCTTGCTCTCTCCTCTTCTTTCTCCTCTTTTTCTTTCTCTTCTTGCTCTTTTTTATCCTCTGTTGTCATTGTGGGGGGGGGTGAGCTAGGGGGTGAGTGAAGAAGAGAGCTAGGGTATAACGGGGCTGGGCTCTGAGCCTTGAGATCAGGCCCTCACTCTAGCCCTCGCTTGCCCTTGCTCAGAAAAGAAATACAAATTTTAAAAACCCTCTTTAGTTTTATTCTTTCTTCTTTTTTTTTATTATGAAAATGCACCATTTATGGTTGTTTTTTTCATAAGTTTGCTCCAAAGGGACATCATGCAGTTTGAAGGTTTTATGGACCGTAGAGACAGAACTGGACTACAGTGCAGCACGCAACCGGCGCCAAACATATTCAAACATTGGACAGGTGAAAAACGTTGCTTAAATTAAGAAAAGAGACCCAGAAAGAGACCGAAGTCATGAGACAGTCAGAGACATATAGTCTTTAATTATCATATTTTTTATTTTTGCTTTTTATTTCCTTTTCACTGATATTTCTAGTAACATTTTAAGTTGTTTCATATAGTAAAAATCAATGTAGCAAATCTATATTATAAAAAGCTTTTAGGCCTTGATTGAGGCTCCTTCTGGCCATTAGAAACACCAGAAATCAACCCTAGAAACATAGCTTTTATGGGATAAACGGTGCACCTTATTTTCCACTTGTTTTGCACCTGATTTAAGGTGCAAACTTGTTTTTGCACCAGCACCTTAATTATGCACCTTTTCTCACCCTTAAGTAAAAATGACCATTTTTTTTTTTTTTTGAAAATTACTCCTAGTACTTATTCAACACTACGCGCGTACGTGTTAGGTATGTGCTGTAATATATATTATATATACTAGCCGAATAGTTCATTTCTACTATTATTCTAGTTTACTTGAGACTCTCGTTGAAACTCTGGGTCATCAAGCTTGTAGCTTAGGCCAAATTAAACATTTGAAAGTTGTCATGCAGCAATCATAATTTAATGAACCCAGGCCTAGACCCAGACATTTGGATCAAGGGTTCCTTTGAAGCAGGGGTGATCGCATAGCTTTGTTTGTCCGTTCCACAAAGGCGTCAGAATGTGCAAAGAGCATGGGGATCGTCTGTCCCCTTCCTTTTCCAACTTCCCTAAATATGGCCGAGAGGTAAGACAGACCTCGCAAAGGGTCTGTTTGGCCCAAAGAGAAAGACGCGTCCTCAAGCAGCACGTGCATCCACGTCTCTGCACTGACGTACTTTCCGTAAGAAAGAGAGGGGGGAACAAGCAGATCGGGAAGCAAAAGGTTGACCTGCTCACCTCCGCTTCTAACATCCGAGGCTTCTCTTTTTGACTCATCCACTCCCTCCCCCTCCCCCGAGCCCCCAGAACCCCCTCCTCCTTCCCCCCTCACCTTTCCAGGAACGGAAACGGCAAAGGAGGATTCTACATAGGCCTCATAGCCGAGTCCCGGAAGGACGGTGAGGATGAAGATCAATTCATCCAGGGGCGCACGGTGCAGGTGGAGGTCAATGTGGACATACAGAGGGGGGGCAATAAGGAACATTTTCTCGGCACCTCGAAGAACCGACCACTCAGCGCCTTCAACATCAATTTTCAAAAGAGCCACCCGACGCCCCCCCAAATTTTGCCTCCAGTAGTCGTCTAACCTAATCACCCGCCCTTTCTCCTCTGAAGCGATGAACGCAGCATCTTTCGGTTTCGGTGCGTTTGCGTTCTTCGGGGGCTCATGACAGAGCATCGAATTCAGGGGGTCTACCATCAAGGGTATTTGGTCGCTCTCTCTGTCTGAGAGGCCGACTGCCTCGACGTGCATCCGATGCGAGGAGCCCAATTCTGCCTCTGCCTGCTGTACCCTTTCCCTCATCTTTCTGGCCGTCTCTGGGTGTAACTCGAACGCCCTCACTTCTGCAGCGGGAAACCGACGGGCCCACCACAGAGAGTGATCTCCGAGGTGGGCCCCGGCATCCACTATCAGAAAAGAAGTGTTGGCATTTTGGGCCTCCTCATTGATTCCGTGAAGGACATACTCGGTTGCTCGATGCATTGCCTCCTCATGAACTCTTTCTCCCTCCCCCAGCGTCTCCCTGGAAGAGGTTTCGGGGGTTTGTTCAACCCCTCGTAGACGGTCCCCGCTTTTTGGCACTCGGCGCGTGAAGGCTTCAAAGGTTGATGCTGGGGGTGAGAGCTTCTCGAAAAAGACAGAAATGCTCTCCGGTGTTGGAGAGCAACAAAGATTGGGCGAGAGCACATCATTCCAACATCCCCTCAGGCTTTCTGTCCCTTCTGCACTTTCCGTGTCTGTCCCGTCTCCGCAACACTCTCTCTTTCTGCCTTTCCTTTCAGACATCCAGGGGGGAAAGCAGAGAGAGTCCAAGTGCAGATCCAAGGGAGGCATCCCCGCTCTGTTCAGCCCCCCTGCCAACCAGAGGGACGACTGGAGAAAAATAAACAACGGCAGCCATGCACACGGCATCTTCGAAATTCAGTCTTCAGTTCTCGACTTTGACAGACAATTCAAGAAAGATGGTGTTGTGTTTTTCCGAGACTGCCTTCTGATTTCCAGTCGTTTGTCAGACTCTCCACAAGATCATTAACCAGAATCATCCTTCGGACATGTATCTGTATTTCTGGCAGTCCTGTTTCTGCAGGATCACTCGATCGTGCAGGCACATATAGGTTTTTTCACACACTTTGAAAATCGTTCGAGGACCGGCTCGACAATTCAAAATGTCGGAACGCAAGGCGTGGGTGTCATGTTAATTGAGAGTCAGAGTAGCAGTAAGAAATTATGACAGAGAATGTCAGAGATTGTCAGACTACGGCGACTCTACGCAGCACTTTCAGCATACTTTCAGCGCTCTGAAAATTGTTGATTGAGGTTTTTGTTATGCATGCCGCGTCCCCGTATATGAGGGGCGGATCTAGCCTAGTCTGTCAAAAGGTTCCGGTTCGTCTCGTCTGTTCTGAATCTAGGAATGATGATTGAGGTTTTTGTTATGCATGCCGCGTCCCCGTGTATCTAGGAATGATGATTGAGGGTTTTTTCATGCATGCCGCGTCCCCATATATGAGAGGTGGATATCTAGGAACACTGCTCATTGATCACTTTTACTGCGGTTTATAATTTCTCAAGCGGCGATAGAGTAAGACTCGGAGAACAATGAAAATCGGCGTCGCCTGCGTGTCTATGCATGTATGCTCTTACCCGCGGCGCGGGCCGGCCGGCCATGCAGCCCATGCATGCATGCAATTGCATACACTACACAGGGGCCGGCCAGCCCATGTATGCACTGCAAAACTTCAATGGGGGCGTTCCGGGACGATCGGCGGGATATGAAATTCAAAAACCTAACTATACCTAACTGCTTCATGACTATTCATGACACGATCTAGCTTGAGTGGGTACACATTGCGCACCGACGTATTTTAGATTGATATAGCGGAAACTTATTAATCAATCAATTACAATCGTGCAAAAATAAAAAGGTACGTATTGCGTACTG
The DNA here is from genome assembly GCA_018398765.1 of Chromera velia. Classification (NCBI taxonomy): domain Eukaryota; family Chromeraceae; genus Chromera; species Chromera velia. Next base: position 7,507 of record JAHBMJ010003154.1, read on the forward strand.
GTTAGTACTGGTGCTGTATAATCTAGTGTAGTCTCATATCTATCATTATATTCAATTCATTAGGCTGTTACTATCAGTTTACATCTGTTAGTATTTAAACATACCTATGTGACATTATGTGACATCAAGGCTATATATGCTATACTATGCTATGTGACCTCTTCTTTAAAAAATTCTATAAAATTCAAGTTTCATATAAGTAGAATTAACCACAAAAAACCACAAGGTTTCATGCTACTTCATGTTACTATAAGTAACTGCAGCTGAGTACACAGTAGCTCTGAATTACTCTGAATTTCTAAAAAAAAAAAATCTAGGCAATAGACTATGAAAATACATGAAAAACACTAAGAGCCAACCAAAACATAAATGTAATCTTACATAATATCTTATCATTACTTTTTTCTAAGTTTCTACTAGTTGTTTTCCTTTTTTAATAAACAAGATACACAGAAAGAAAGAAAAAAAGAAGAGAAAGAAAGGAAAAGAGAAAGAACAGCAAAGGGAGAAGCAATTAGAAAAACAAAAAAGAAAACCAGAAAGAAAAGAGAGAGAGAGAGAGAGAGAGAGAGAGAGAGGAGAGAGAGAGAGAGAGAGAGAGAGAGAGAGAGAGAAAGAAAAGAAAGAAAAGAAAGAAAAGAAAGAAAGAAAGCAAGCAAGCAAGGAAGGAAGGAAGGAAGGAAGGAAGAAAAATGAAAAAATTGAGAAACAGGCAGGAAAACGCACACACACAGGCTCACACACACATACACACACACACACACACACACACAGAGAGAGAGAGAGAGAGAGAGAGAGAGAGAATCACACACACAGAATCACACACACAGGCTCACACACACACAGGCTCACACACACACACACACACACACACACACACACGCACACACACACACTCACACACACACACACATACAAAATAAAGGATTTGGTATGTCATTCTGTTCCCTCTCTTTTCTTCCTACACACAAACCAACAGAGAGAAGAGAACCAAAACAGAAAAGACAACACAAGGAACGCTTACCAGGACGACTCACTCAGTCTGAGACAACGTGTGCCTGCAGGGGGGCGCGAAATCGAAATGTGTTGACAGACCGGAGAGACAGCCATGAGGACAGCCTGACAGACGGAAACTATGTTCTTACTTTTCTGCTCTTCTCTCGTCTCGTGCATGAGTCAACGAGACAGACCAATAGGCAAACAGATGGACTTTTACGCTCTTTTCTCTTTTTCACGTACCCAACAAACCGCGGAAAAAAGAAAAAAACTAAGCTTAAGAAAAAATAAATAAATAAAAAAATAGAGAAAGAAAGAAGGAAAGAAAGACAGAAAGAAGGCAAGAAGGAAAGAAAGACAGAAAGACAGAAAGGAAGAAAGAAAGAAAGACAGAAAGACAGAAAGACACAAAGACACAAAAACAGAAAGACACGATCACCCAGACAACACGGGAAGGGAGACCGAAAGGCGTAGAGTTAAGCACCCCTTGCGTCTTACACATCGTGACAGGATTTCACAAGATCACTGAAATCACAAACTATGTGAGACAGACAGGTAGACAGAAAGATGGACGATTTATTTCTTCTTTGCCCCTTTCTCTTTTCACAGACGGAGTGTATGTTTCGTCTTCTTCAAGCACGCAAACAGGCAGGCAGGCAGGCACGCACGCACGCAGACAGACTGACATTATGTTTATCTTTTTCATTGTTGTCTTCTTTTCATGTAGAGACAGACTATGCTATTCTTTCTCTTTCCTTCTTCTCTTTATGCACAAAACAAAGAGAAAAAAGAAGAGAGGAAGAAAGAAACAAACAAAGATACTTAAAAGAACAACAAGGCAACCCTGACAATGTAGGCAGGGGCCTCGAAAAGTGTGAAGTCAAGTGCACCCTCTACACCTACCGATACATAGATAGACAAACAGTCAGGCAGACAGCCAGGCAGGCAAGCGGACAAACAATATAGTTTTTCTTTTCCTTCGTTCTTTTCAAGTACAAAACATACAAAAAGGTCAGACTAGCCGCACAGACTACCGGTTTATTCTTTTCCCGCCTTCTCATCAGACAGGCAGAGACAAAAAGACCGACAGACAGACAAACAAAGAAACAAAAAGAGAGACAGACAAGACTTGCGGGAAGAGGAAACGGACTGCTCAAAGCAAATTGCGTCTGACAGATTTTTTTATGAAAGCGTCATTCCCTTGCACGCATTCCTAACGCTTGCACTATGATGGCACGTGAGAGGTCACACCAGCAGGCTTCGATTGGGAATTAAAATTCTTGGAAGGAAAGACAATTCGGTTCCACTCAATCATTGTGTCGTTTGGAATCTTGGCGTGCGGCACTCTTCTCGGAACGTTTTGCTGAATGATGGCGTCTATCATTTCCCTCCCGACCAGCGATGGGTGCAGGTACCAATCTTCAAAGGGTTCACCTTCCAATGCAACATCGCTCACAGCCAGCACGTACCCATTTCTTTCGAAAATTGTGCGGGCGTGTAGACGGGTGTGATGGACGTCTGTATTGTACACGTCATGCTCGAAAGTGACAGAAGCGAATCTATACCCTCTCGAGAAGACGTCTCTTTCCAACAGGAGCAACGCTTGGAGGGTGGCGCCGGTCGCCTCATCGAAATCCAATTGCAAGTAGTCAATGTCATTCGGGGCACTGAGGGAATGAAGAATCGCGGGATAGTTCAATTGGGTCCCATCCCCGATCACATAGTGGCTTCCTGGCCGGGCCATCGCATACTCCCCTGCCCTCTCACCCAATTCCACCATCAACCCACGCCAGCTGAAGCCGTGCTCCAGAACGAAGCTGTTGCTGAAGTGAATCGGACTGGCAGCTCCGAGTTCAAGGAAATACCCATTGCGCTTTCCTTGAGAAGCCCAAACGGCAAAAAGATCTTGACCCGCTTGACCACGAAACATGTTCAGAGGAATGCCAAAGTATGTGTGCATTTCTGGCGGTGTAGCGTTGGAGGATCGGAACCCCAACAACCAGTCCATATCACAGGAGTCCTTCCCACCTCCCAGTGAACAGCTCTGAGCTGCGGGCTGCCAAAAATGCAGAAACAACACCACCAGAACTGCTTGGAGCGTGCCCATTTTCAGACTTCAAACACTCGGGCGTTGCTACGACTTCCGGAAGGTATATTAATACAGAGCTTCAATACATGCGATGCTTTCTTGACGTTTTTCTGGAGTACCGTAGACATCCCAACTACCATTTGAACGCTGGATGGAACAGAAGTGTGTGAATCAATTGAATCCACTAACCCCATCGTCGAACTTATAGTGTGGAGAAGGAAAAGGCGAAGATACGCGCCCGACGATCGATCCGTCTACGCCATGCATATCCATGCATGCATGTCTACGGCCGTCTCTGAATTCACCTGCATGCATAGCCGTCATATAGCCGTCATTGGCCGCGTCCACAACGCCATGCACCGTCTCGATCGATCCGATCAGACCGACATGGTCGGATGATCGAGCCAGCACTGGAATGCACTGGATAGCACTGGCCCAGCAGAATGCATGATGTCAGCGTATGTTAAGCATTGTTAAGCCTACTGTCCCCCTTGATCAGGTGGTACCGAGAAAGGATCTTGGATTCAACGTCTTCTTCCTTATGATTCTTCGGGAAAGTGGTCGGAATTTAATGGAAGGGCTCTGGTAAACATTCTCGTCTGTGTGGACAGAATCAAAAAATGTGTCTGATGCTCCGGTTGTTGTTTTGCGCTGTCTGGGTCCTTCCAGCCGAAGTGATTGCGCAGAGCTTTTGCGCCTCACAGAACCGGGTCGCCGGTGATTCTACCCCGTCTCATGCGGCATGTTCGCTCTCGAACGTTTGCGTGAACCGAAGAGGTATCACGTGGTATCTTCGGCACGAGGAAGAAGCAACCTCGATTCTGGAGGTGAATGGCGGAATGGAGCACAGCTCCGTCGGAGCTGATTGCTCCGGAAGCTGCCGTGTGAAGGCCAGAGATTTGTTCACCAGGGTAAAGATCGGAATGGTGTCCCCGAGTTTGGGGAACGAAAAGAGGGCACACATGTCCTCTTCCTCTGGTTGGAAACCCGAGACCAGAGGCATAGAAGATCTGAAAGCGATCTCCCCTCCCCCCATTTTCCGCAACGAAACACTTGTGCTTGCCACACGCGCCTCCGGGTCCGACAACGCGGGTGTTTTCATGGCGTCGGTGCTGGTGCCGATTGGGGGGCTGCTGTCGATTTTCGGTCTCCGCAGCAGCGAAGTGCAGGTCGCGTTTGCGGACGACTGTGAGACAGGGGTGAAGGGGCACTCCCTCGCGCTGTGTCAACTGTTCTCCTCCAAATACGTGCGCTTGCTGACCGGCAAATCGCCCCTGACAATTCCCGTTTTAGATTCGGCAGAGACTCTCTGCTTTCCTCAACTTGTTGTCGGGGGTTCTCCTTTCTTTGACCCCTACTGGAACGGCTTTGACACTTTGAAGAAACGGCCCCTGCAGGTCCCCAGAGAGGCGTTCCTCTCCGGGGTGGACTCTGTGCGTCAAGCCGTCTGGAAGAGGCTCGGCCTCACGGAGACTGCGTCCTTGCCCCCTCACAGGGCGAGAGATCCACTCCGCGTGACGATGGTTCGCAAAAGGGAGGGTCGACCAGGCACGACGGGGGGCATGATTGTGAACTGGGAGGAGTTGGGAGCCTTCGTGGAGCGGGCACTGGGGAAGGACGTCCTGTTACGCATGGTGGATTGGGCAGAGACAGGGGCAGAGGCGGGAGTCTGTTTGCTGTCAGAAACGGATGTGCTGATCTCGCCTTCCGGGGCGAACGTGTTCGAGGGGCTTTTCCTGCCTCCCTCCGCCCTGACTCTATTGCTTCCTTCCTGCGGTCGCCAATGGACCGACTTTTGGGTCGACACGGGTGGGGAGAAGACGTGTGAGATTGAACAGTTGCCAGGAATGGCTGACGGGGCTGAGCTGGTATTCTCGACAATTGGGTGCAGTCACAGAGACCTGGACATTGTTCCCATTCTGAGGGTTGTGCCCTACCGGCCGCTTCAGGAAGAGATCGTGCTGGGCTCCAAGTGCGGACGGGTGGACTTCCGTCTGGTGCCTGAGCGCGTCCTCTCTCTGCTCTGTGCACACATTCCCCTGCAATGGATGGGAAGAACGGGAGGGGAAGGGGAAGGGGGGTCGTGGGTCGATTTGGCAGTTGCCGGCTCCGGTCGTCTCCCTGACGGCAGCCTGGCCGACGTGTGCGGTCGGATGGCCTGGAGAAACCCTGAGGTGAAGCCGCCGACATTTGAGTTCGAGACAGTAGCAACCTCCTCTGCAGTTGGAAGAGATGAAGGTCCGTTTTGTTGTTCCGACCTTTGCTTGATTTTCTCATTGCTTCTTTCCGTAGAATGTTTTTTTTCCTGGAAGGCTTGAAGTTGAACATGACTCGGCGCTCTTCAGTCGTTTTTGCGATGGTCGCCTATTCTCTTTCGGCGCTTTCTCTTTTTCTGTGTTGTGGTACTAGTGTGTGGATATCCCCCCCCCCCCCCCCCCCCCC
>JAHBMJ010003155.1:0-12797 GCA_018398765.1 Chromera velia
AACACGGTGTCTACTGCCATATGCTGCAGAGGTGCTCTCGCACGAATGTGCTTCCCTTTCTTTCCTCTCAAACGACGGGGCAGACCATGAATTTGGAGACAGGTCGAGCACTCGGATCGAAGCTTCTGGCAAAGCTGACGCAGACGAGGAGAGCGGAGGTAAGGAGACACAAGACAGTGCAGAGCAGCCCCCCCAATGTGCCCCACTTCTGCATGAAGGACCTGAAGGAAGTCCCATGTATACTCATCTGATACTTCGAACGGATCTCTCTTCTTTCCCTCCTCACCATCAGACGGAGGAAGAGAAAAAATTTCTTCTTCATCTCCTTCACTCCCTGGTACCACACTGACTTCTTCATGAGGTATCTCGCACAGATCCTCAACCTCTCTGGATGAAAGATCGCACGAAGCAGGAGACACATTGGTGCGAGTCAAAGAAGAAAAAGGAGGGGAGGCAGAGGGCTGAGGTTGTTCTTGTGATCCCAAGGGATCAGGTGGGGGCAAGTCTGCAGGTGCGACACATTGCTTCTCTTGCACCTGCTTCTTGATGTCAATGACTTACTGTGTCTCTGCAGACAAAGGATGGCTTAGAGCCCGGGCAGACAAGGACTCTAGAAAGTCAGACGTGAGACGAGGAGATGAAGTCATGGTCAGCAGGACTGGTGAATGAGGAGAGAAAGAAGATTCAATATTTTCCTCCTCAAGATGAAGCCTTGCTGTCATCACGGCAGAGTCATTCAGGCTGAGAGGTTCACAATTCAGTTCTCCAGGAGAGGAGAAGGCATATATCTGACGCTCAGACACCTCTGACATGCACGCGTCTCTCTCAAAACAGTGGGTCTTTTTGTTTGGAAGAGAACAGCCAGACTGACACTCCCATTCTTCCGACTGAGACTGGCTGTCTGGGGGCCGAGGCCCGGCACACCGAGAGAACGCAGAACGCAACAAATTGAAGCGGACTCGGTTGGTTGTCGCTGCCAACAGACGACAAACATGAATCTTCCGGGCTTGCTACACCCTAAGGTGTCATGACTGACCTGCGTTTGCAGTGGAAACAGAAAGAGAAAGAAGAAGAAAAGAGAAACGAAGAAAAAAGGCTGATTCAATCGTTCGCCCCCCCACAGGTAATACGTGTGAGCGAGTGCGATTCTTTGTCTCTGGCTGACTGACATGGGGTCTTCTATTGTAAGTGAATCAAATACAGAAGAGAAAATTTTATTATCGTTCATGCAGGATTCCTTTTCCTCTACCTGATGGAGGCTGGATGCTCCAAGAGACTTGATAAAAGACGAACCAGGTGAGTTTCTGTCGGACGAACTGACACTCCCGTCAAAATTTTTTTTTTCTTTCTTCACCCACTTCAGAACAGTGTCCTTGCGTACATGAACGGAGGACACACAGTCGCTCTCACATTCTGATTGCGAATAAACTGCATACAAACTTCCGAAGGCCTTTTTTGGATGCTTTTTCACCCACTGCAATTTGTACCCCTTCCCTGTTTCACCATGCATTCCCCCCTTCCCTGCTTCACGAGACGACTTGCTCATGTCTCGTGACTGTCCATTCATTCCCCCCTTCCCTGCTTCACGAGACGACTTGCTCATGTCTCGTGACTGTCCATTCATTCCCCCCTTCCCTGCTTCACGAGACGACTTGCTCATGTCTCGTGACTGTCCATTCATTCCCCCCTTCCCTGCTTCACGAGACGACTTGCTCATGTCTCGTGACTGTCCATTCATTCCCCCCTTCCCTGCTTCACGAGACGACTTGCTCATGTCTCGTGACTGTCCATTCATTCCCCCCTTCCCTGCTTCACGAGACGACTTGCTCATGTCTCGTGACTGTCCATTCATTCCCCCCTTCCCTGCTTCACGAGACGACTTGCTCATGTCTCGTGACTGTCCATTCATTCCCCCCTTCCCTGCTTTATGAGACGACTTGCTCATGTTTCGTGACTGTCCATTCATTCCCCCCTTCCCTGCTTCACGAGACGACTTGCTCATGTCTCGTGACTGTCCATTCATTCCCTCCTTCCCTGCTTTACGAGACGTCTTGCTCATGTCTCGTGACTGTCCATTCATTCCCCCCTTCCCTGCTTCACGAAACGACTTGCTCATATCTCATATCTGTCTATGCATCCCTCCTTTCTCTGTTACTGCAGGTTGAAAAACAAACTCGCTGGTTTTTCCACTTTCCGAAGAAACGTCTTGCTCTTGCCCCATCCCTGCGTCCGCTTTCTCTACTGCACGGAACTGTCTGACAGGCAAAGAGGAAAGGGGGGGAGAGGAAGAGAAAAGTGCTGAGGAGTCCAGGCACGCCTGCCAAATCTGGCGTCGGAACTCACCCATCCCCGGGAGAACTGAGCTCAAACCATCACAGACCCCCCTTGCTTCCCCTTCTGTGTCCCCCCGGGAGAGGAACGACCCGAAAGGGTGGGGCCCCGAAAAAGGTGCGTGGGTGCGTTAGATGGAGAGTCATCAGCGGAGAGCACAGTCACAAAGGTGTGAGTGAGAGGGCAGCGAGGGATGACCCTCCAGGTAGACTTCATTTCCTTTATGTCCTCTCTGTTGGTGAAAGAGAGGTGGATTGGAATGGCTTGATGATACTGAGCGGATTCGGGTCCGATGGACTCGAAATCGACTGACAGGGCGGCCTTGTAGGATGTCTCAACCCCCCACTCCATCTCTGCGGTGTTTCCCATCATCAGAGGTAGAGGGACATCGCTGCTGGAGTAGCCAAACACAACCAGCGCATCCAAAATGATGGATTCCTCCCCCTCGGTGTTTTGCAACCGCAGCCGCATCCACCCAAAAGCCACTGCTTTGAACCTCCCCCCTCCTGCTTTGATACCGATGTCAATTCGCCGCCACCCAAAAATCCAGCAAGAAATGGCTTGAGGGATGGAAGACCGATCGATCCACCCCTTCCTTTGGCCAAACAGAATGTCGCAGTAGAATGGGCAGGTGCACCCACAGTCTTTCAGCACGAGAATCTCCCGCAAGGAGAGATTCAATGAGGCAAGAGTTTGAATCATGTTAAGCAGACAGGGAGAAGAAATGTCAGAGACAGACCCGAAGGCCCCTGGTTTTCCCTTTCCCCACTGTCCGTTCCCCCCCCAATGAAACTGCTTTGCACTCTTGTTCATCTGGGGAGAGTCGGTTAAATCCCTATACGATGTGGGAGGCTGTCTGTCCCTCTTGCTTGAGGCTGCACCCCCCTGAAACCCCCGTCCCGCATTTTCCCCCCCGTAAAAAGAGGAGGACGGTCCTGTCCCCGACCCCTTTGACTGCCTTTATACAGACGGATAGAATGAAGGGACAACATACACGCCCTATTGATGCTGGGAGTGAGAAGAAGCAGGGGGAGGGCCAGGCGGGGGAGGAGGGACAAAAGGAGCTGCTCTCTGAGAAGAAACGGAGGCGGTCGGAGGAGGGCTAGGAGGAGGTGGAGGGACGACAGAGGGAAACTGAGCAGCTGCAAAAGCCTCATGGTTGCTACGAAGGAATCGGGACTTGGTCTGACTGACTGCATGTACAATCATGTGTCCAGATTCAGGGAGAGGGTCTGCCTCGATCTGCTCTCTGGAGGGATGATTCGACCCGAAGGTCAGTTCCCCCCATGTAAAACGTCTGGCTGCATTTGGGCATGCTTCCACTCCATAGTTGAGGGTGCAGTTGGCACACTGAGGGCTGTTGATATTCCCCCTACAGTTTGGACAGCGGCAGCGACGAATGCAACAGTGCCTACAGCCATGCCCCTCCCCGTCCCCCCCAAATCCCTGACAGTATCTGTACCAGGGAGACTCAAGGGCGGCTCGAGAGAAGGGAGGAAGTCCCTGTTTACAATGCCATTCCAAAGCCACCGCTCGCGCAGGCTCAGCTTCCATCGATTCTTCGGAAGTGAAGACAGTCGCATACGTTGCATGCATGAATTTCTTTTCCCCCGTTCTTCTTGCTGCAGCCCTCACGTTCTGTATGAATTTCTCAATATCCAGATCTGCAATTTCTGCAGAAGATACGTACAGCCCCTCCGGGTGTCTCTTGGAGGGGAATCGCGCCCCATTTGGGCGGATGAATGCATTGGCATCCAGAATTTCATCGATAATCGAGGGAATGGGAGGAATCTCCCCGGGCTCAGCATTTTCTTCCCAAGGGAAGGTCAGTGAGGCAATCTTCTCTCTTTGAAATTCTTCTCGAGTGTACCTCCCCCAGTGCTCTGAGTAGTACTTTGACACGGGATTCAGATACAACCCCCCTTGCAAGAGACCCCCTGTTGATTCAGGATGTTTGATCGTCTGACTCACTGCAACAATCAATCTCTGTAGAGCACTTGCCCCCCTTTCATCTCTGCTATCAGGTAACTCAGCTTGCTGAAGCACGAGTGGGGGAAGACGCTGTTCCACATCAAATCCGGGGGAGGCAGGACGGAAAGTTTGGGTGAAGAACACACTTCGAGCACGATCCCCAACCACTCCCATCAAATAAGTGGACTCAAGATGCAAACGGAGGCACACCCACTCACGGACAGAGCGCTCTTGTTCATCAGAGGAGAAAAAAGGATGTCGAGTGAGAGGGAGAGCAGGGAAATGTTTGTATCCGTTCTCACGGAGAGCAGCAAGCTTCTCACGAGCCGTAGGAATCATGCGGATCCACTCAGGAATCGGGCTGAGAACAGGGTCGGTGGAAATAGACTCAGAGGAAGACTGTGGGGCAGTAGGTGGATCTACAGACGCACTTTGCCCTAGGGCAAGAGCAGAAGACTCTGTCTGCAGAGTGAGACACTGGTGAGAAAAAGCAGAGGGACCGAGAAGCATATGATGCATCCCCCCCTGAACCCCTAAAGGCATACCCGCATTGTGACCTCCCTGACCTCCGTTTCTCCCCCCCCTTCCCTGCTGTCCGTGTCTGCCCCCCCCCCCATTGTGTTGACCAGCAAAGGGCTGTGGACCCCCCCTTCCCATACCCCCCCGGTTGTCGAAAGGCAGACCAGAGCCTGACTGAGAGTGCGGGAAAGGAGGACGATAAACTGTGGGAGGCTGAGGCGGGTCAGAGACACAGCTACCAGGCAAAGGGGAGAAAGAGTTCTGCGCGGCCTGCATGGCGAGCATCTGAGGCTGCTGACCGACAGGCTCAGGTCCCAGAGTGGGAGTGTAGTGCTGTCCTCCCGAAGGAGGAAGAGGCTTTCTGGTCCCATCATTTGGTTACGGTCTCGACTGAAACAGTAGCTGTCTGTTCTGAGGTGCAGGTGGCTGGCGTGACTGTTGCCACTGCTGCTGGTGCTGTCCCTTTCCCTCTGGGCGAGGGGGAAAATGACCACCTTTTCCTTCTCCCCTTTTCTCTTCATTCCTGTTCCCCCCGTCATTCCCTCCCAAACCAGCACTGCGGAGAAGAGAGGAAGAGGCTTGACGTGGAGGGGCAACCATTTCCTCAACGAGAGGAAGCAGTTTTTGGAAAACCAAAGTGGCAGTTGAATTCAAAGAGATTGGGGGACCAGGAGAACCTGTGTCGAGGTTCAGAGCCTCCAGGATTTCAGTGATATGAGTGAACATGAAATCGCAATCAAGGTTTCCCTCAACTGGAATACCTGCGAAGCAAGAACAGGACACACTTCGACACAGGTCACTCAGGAACTGCATAAAGTGATGATTGGCCACCCGATACTGACTGGAAGTCAACCCCAAACCCTCCAAGAACAGAAAGATTCCAAAAAATCCATTGACTGGCTGGAGAGAGGGGAAACGAGCGCACGCAGAGGGAGGGAGATCAGAGAGAGCAGTCAGAGAACGTTCATGCCTTGCTGTTAACGTCTGGACTGCATCATTTACCCTCGCTGCAAAAGAGTAATTGCTTTCTGCAGGTTGCCGGCGAAGAGGGAGAGAGTCGAACCTGAAATTTGTCAGAGTCCATTCCAATGCAAGCGGCTGATCACGATAGGCAATCTCTTGCAACTGTTGGAAAGAGAGAGACTCAGGAATTGGATCTTCTGCCGAATCGCTCCATTCTCCAATCAGAGGCAAACCTCCACTGCTCTGAGCAGCCGTGCGCATGTTTCATTGGAATCCCACTGTCTGCTGCATAACGATGGCACGCCCAACTTCTACCCAACAACGTTGAGAAATTTCTTTCCTTTCCTCCTCATTCATCATAGTCAACAGACTCCGGAGCCTTCTTTTCAACTCTTGTTTCACCTCTTGCAGCCATTCATGAGTCATAGCATTTGTTGGCTCTCTGAACTCTTTCACCTGAAACTTTTCTTGTTTGTAAAATTTAATCGAGGGACACTTTTCAACTTCTTTTAAAAACTCTTCAACTTTTTTCATCATCATTTTCGTGTCCACTTTCACAGTAGACGGCTGTGTGGAATACACAGGAGTCTGAATTGTTCTCGTAGGATGAGTTTCACATGCGGCTATAGGATGCATAAGGGGCAGCATAGACATGTTACCCACACTAGGTCTACCATCCGCACCCCTAGGAGCACTAAGTAGACCTACAGACTGTGCATAGGCATCCTGCGCTGCCATAGAAATTCTGTCAGGCATAGCGCTACCCTGTGTCAAGCAAACTTGACTAGAGTTCTGAGCCGAATGAAAATTTATAAATTCGTTATGAACATTTTGAGTCGGGTAAGGCTCGAAAGAAGGGCTAGAAACAGAATGGGGAGAGAAATCGGCAGCCGATGGAGGAAGAACATACTGAGCTGAGACGGTTGTCGCATTAGGAGGCAAACCTCCAGGCACCGGACCAAACGACTGAGCAGGCTGGGGATGAAAAGAAGCAGACACGACTGGAAGTATACAATCAGTGACAGCCTGAGGAACAGTAACGGGAGCAGACATAGGAGGACAAGCCATCATTCCAGAATGAACAGCGGCTGCGTACGAGGGCGAACCCTCTGCAGACGGGTGCATGGCTTGCTGGGGGACGTGAGACGGTCCACTCTGTCTGCCTGTCTGATGCGGAAGAGGAGCATTCTGAATGCGACGGGTGAGACGAGTAGGTAAATCAGGCTGAGAAAGCTGCACAGTCTCTCGAGCTGCCGGCAATCCCGAAGGCGAACCTTCACCGGTATGCTGGGGGAAATGAGACTGAGAGACAGACACACCAGCATCATTTGGAAGAACGGGAGGGTAGGCGGGATAGGAAAGGTTGGGATGAACAGAGCCAGGATAAGAAACGGTGGGAGGAGCACGGAAAGGGTAACCCACACCATACGTGAATAATGCAGGAGAAAGAGTGTTAGGGTAGGAATTATATATTTGATGTGTATATATGTTCATACCTTCTGGCAGTCTCAGACTGTCAGTGTCAAATTGCGAGTTCAAAAACGAATGGCCCGAAGGCACACTGATCGCTCTCTCTCTCTCTTCTCCATTCTCTCCCTTCCTTCCTTCCCCCCGAGCCTTCTTCTCTCCACGGTACTAAGAGAGAGACGGAGACAGAGGCTGCACCGGCCCCACACCTGCAAAAGTTCCAAACGTAGCAGTTTGAATGGACTGCTCAGGGGAAGGGCCTGGGTACTGCTGAGCACTGGCTTGCTGTATTGGAATCACACATGGAAGAGACTGCAAAAGAGGAGCTGCTGACACTCTTGGTACAGGCAGTTGGGCAGAAGAGCCCGTGGATGCATTCAAAGAAGTCGAAAGAGGCAAGACAGGTCGGGCAGACGGAGACGGCTCACGCGGACGGTGAGGAGAAACCAAATTCTGAAGGCCTTGCTGTACTGCAGATGAAACCTGTGAAAATTGATTCACAGCTTGCTGAAGGATTCCTCCACCGAAGCGGATTCCTTGAGGAAAACCAGAAAGGTCTCTCTGTTCTTGCACCGAGAGAGACTGCTGTGGCCGAGGCTGAGACAGGCCAACATGAACATCATTGCGAGACTCACCACTTCCCAAGGGAAGCTCCATGGTAGGTGCTGCATGCACGTATGCATCATATGCAGAAGGAGCAGAATGAGGACGCTGCTCTGACTGAGACTGCGCAGCCAAAGCTGCTTGAGGAAGGACAGAGACGGCTGTGTTCCCTTCTCTTTCTGTCGGGGGGTAAGGTCTATCCCCCATTTCACCCATTCCCACACCCACTCTTTCCATTTCTTGAAACCCCTGAGCATTCTTTTGACCCTCAGGAAACTGCGCAGCCAAGGCTGCATAAAAAGGACCAGAGACGGATTCTTTCCCTTCCCTTTCGTTTGTCTGAAAATTATTGCTTCCCATTCCCGAAGTCATTCCCGTGAATCCCGGCGGTACCCCTTGACCCCCAGAAAAGTCTGACACAGGGAGCTGAATGGGAGCAGACTGTATGGAAATTTCAGCCGAGGCTGAAGGAGCAAAAGGAAAAGAAGAGACTTGACCACCTTCATTCCTTTGACTGCTGGCAGAAAATTCTTTCACAGAATTCGGCACGTCTGTCATTTCTTTGCAGCCAACAGGATCTGGTGCGGTCTGACTGGCGACTGGCACTTGCTGTGGAACGGAAGAGCTATTAAACAGCACAGGAGTAGTACAGATTTCTGCGGAAGCAGATCGTACTGGAATCGCAGATACTTCAGACGTACCAGGGAATTTCGGAGACGAGTCTCCTCCCTCTGACATTACTGTTTGTTCTGCAGAAACAGGATGCACAACACGAGTGAAGGGCGGTGCTCTCTCTCTGCAAGTTCCTCGCTGTTGCAAAGAGTAGGCTGATGGATTGGCCGGGTCGGCTATCCTTGACTTCAAAAACTGACTAACGAAGACCAGAGAAACAGCCGGAGACGGAAAGTGTCTTTTGAAAAGAATTTTTGAGCCGCTCTCGCACAGCGTGTCACCACACTGAGAATATAGGAATAAGTACTATGTTATCTGACTCCAAAGATAGCAAGAAGGGTGCAGGATCAGAAGGTTTCTACGTGAGACGAAGAAAGAAGAACTGTCAATCTAGGGTACTGCTTCAAGTTAATCAAACTAGATTTGAAACGGCTAAAAAAATCAATCTATCGATTTTCGTGCTGCAATTTTATGGATGCGCGAACTTCCGGGGCCTCGGAATGTCTTAATCTGAAGTTGATCGCCGTAGCCTCCGACCCGACGTCTTTAGTCCCGCGCATCGCCTTTTATGCTTCGTAGGTCGGCGCCGCCCTGCGCGCTGCCCTTTCTATCCTCAGGGCTGAAGGATCTTAGGGCGACGTCCATGTAAAGACGTAAGCAAGGTAACGATTAAAAATATACAATCAATATTTTTAATCGACCACAGCTTGTCCACAGCATGCGTCGCCCTCGCGGCTTGCCGTGACCCTCCGTCAAGACGTAAATATCTAGGGTCCAGGATCTGTAGAGCTTAAAGCTCGGAATGGAGTCGGCTTGGGAGCTAAAATGCAGTGCGAGCGCTTTCCCGGGCCATTCAGACTGAGTGAACGAAGACTTTCCGGGGCTCGGCGTCATCATGCCGGCCGTCTCCTTTACTTGTAACCTTATTCCGTCCGAAGCCAACTCTCTGTCGAAGAAAGATTCTCAGACAGGTGAAGTTCATGGAGAGACAGCTGGAGTGTCTGATCTTCCGTCCTCCCGCCGTCTGACAGAGGACTCACAAGAAACTTATCGATTTGTCGGTCTTCATTCGCCTGTCACCAATCAATCGAAGGTGTGCCGTCTCCTCCCGCTACAGCTTCCCGGGCGAGGTGTGGGGAGACCCAAAGCGTGGAGGGAAGGCGCATCCAAGTACGACACGATGGCGGCAACTCTTCCTAAACTGATCATCTTTGCGTCTGGAACAAAAGATGGTCTGTCACAGAGAGAGTGAGGGTGATACCTCTCTTCCCATGTTCTCGTCTTTGTTAACTTTCCCCGATTCGCTTTCGGTCAAAAACACGTTTCCTCTCATGCTGGTCCGCCCTATTTGATCACAGCTTGCTCTTGCTGAGGACAATGGGCTACCGGATTGCCTGAGTGTCGCCCTTCCTGAACGGAATGTTTCTCAGTCTGCCTCAATCTCCCTCCCCCCCTTCACCATTTGTGTGCGCATCCATGTGTGTTCATGCTCTTGAGTTCTAGCCACCTTGCCCCGTGCTTCTCTTTATTCCCTCGTGAGTCCTTGCTCATTCCTCCGCGGCCCCGTGATTTCATTTATCGATGCTTCGACGGCAGGAGTTTTTAGGTTGGAACGGTACTCTAGCAGGTCTGTGTGTATAAAAGAAATGCTTGTACAACTTTCTTTCGATGTATAGGCGGTGGATCTGGATTCGAGAAGTTGGTAGAAGCCCAGAAGGAGGGGGTGCTGAAGGCTGAAATCGTTGCTGTCGTCTCCAACTGGCCAGAGGGGGGGGTTGCACAGGTGAGGAGGTGTCTTCCTAATTTCCTGTGTGGAATCCTCATGCTAATTCTGCCCAAGAGTTCGTTCAACTTGTGTGTGCTTAGAAGCGCATTGGAACGTGCAACTGCTTCGTCGCCCGCCTCTTGGTAGGATCATTCGGACTTTTGGATCGTGTCATCGTCGTTTTCCCATGAGCTGTGTGCAGATCGATTGGTGGTCCCTGCGATAAATTCGTTTTCCTTTTCTGTCCCGTATGAATATGTCACATAGATAGATGTGGCATTGAAACAAGGCAAAGACGGTCTGTACACATCCAAGAGACTGGTGAAAGCCACCAAAATGCCGCTCTTGAGCCCCCAGACTTCCCTAAAGGCCCTTTCCGCTGAGTTGCATCTTCACTTGCTCCAGTTCGTCCTTCTGTGGTCTTTTGTGTGTGGACAGATCTTGCAGACCGTGTCAAGTTGTAGGTGAATCAACTTGTCTGAAATCAGAATTGGGGCCTATTCGCCTTTTCCCTTCTCTCTGTGATCTTTTCAGCGGGCTGCCCGTCTTGAAATTCCCTTCGAACATTTGGGGGCTCCCTACATTTCAGAGAAGTATCTCGCCATCTTGGAAAAATATGGGGCGGAGTGGGTCTCTCTCTCAGGTCAGGCAAGACAGGGACAAAAGGAGGGGCAGGTCCTGGATTCGCTAAGCTTTTCGCCATCTTGTTGCGTTTGTCTCTGCGTGCCTTACTTGTGTGCACTCCTCTTTGGTTCGCATCCCTCCCATTATCTGGTTTTCCCCTTTTCCCGACGACTGCCTGACCTTCTTTTTCAATTCACTGCAGGATGGCTGAAACTAGTTCCAGTATCAGACCCCCACAAAGACCCCCCCACACCGGGACTAGACCCGAAACGGTCCATCAACATCCACCCAGGCCCTCTGCCTCGGTTTGGAGGAGGGGGGATGTACGGCAAGAAGGTACACGAAGCGGTGTGGGCAGCGTTTGAGGAGGAGAAGGGCAAGGAGGGGGCTGTGAAGGGTTCTGGGCCCACCATGCACTTTGTGACTGCGGAGTATGATGAGGGCCCGGCTTTCTTTCACGTCACAGCACCCCTTGAGGAGGGAGACGGACCCGAAGGGGTGGCCAAGAAAGTTAACGAGGTCAGATTTGATGGAGGTGTGGGGGGCTGTGTTTGTTTTATTCCGTTGGTTGCCAGGAAGGCGCGCGCGCGCGCGCGCGAGAGAGAGAGAGAGAGAGAGAAAGAAAGAAAGAAAGAAATGAAGGCAGAGAGAATGAAACAAAAACAAGACAGACGTGACAGAGAAAGAAAGAAAAAAGACAGACAGACAGACAGACAGACAGACAGAAAGAAAAAAGAAAGACAGACAGAAAAAGGACAAGCAGACGGACAGGAGGAAGGAAGGGGAGGAGCAAGAAGGAAGAGAAGAAAAAAGAAAGAAGGAAGGAAGGAAGGCCGGAGGGACGGAATGACACGGAGGAGTGGCAGAGGACGCAAGGGCAGAGACATGGAGGGAGGGCAGTAAATGCTCGCGGTTCTGTTTGTGAAAAATGTTTGTGCGTTTTTCCACCGCTGCAGCTGGAGCACAAATGGCAAGCCTGGGCAACTAACCTGGTGGTGAATGGGGAGATTGCCTGGGATGGGAAAGACAAAAAGAGCTTGAGGGTACCAGAGGGATACCAGTTTCTTCCACCACAACATTGACCTGACCGTGCACTGAGAGACAACAGGGATGAGACAAGGGGGGAGAACTTATCGTTAGTCTTTTTCACGCACGGGATGTCCGACAAACGACCAGGAAAGACTGCAAAGCCAGCCGCGAGGTGCTTCCATTGGTGTACCTGCTTCGAGGCCCGCTTTTTATCGATGATGTTTGCACTGTTGTTCGATTGATCGAAAGTATCCGAAAGCCATCGAAAGCCGCACAGGACCACACAGGGTTCAAGTTCATAGACTGAACAGATACAGTTCAGGGGCATACCGCACCGCCTCGGTACCCTTGGACCTCCGAGTCTGCGTTGGAAGAGAGACTTGGCACTAGACTTGGCAGCCATCTGTGTGACAACTACTGTGTGATTCTGTGTGCATGTTTGTCTAGATGTTTGTAAACCGCTAGGGCCACCAGGAGGGTTGATAACAGGCGGGCACCGATTTTATTGAATGAAACAACTTGAACTTTTTAAAGATGTGCTAGTCTGTTACCCACAATTTTAACTTTTAAAGAAACTTAAATTGATTGATTGATTGATTGATATGTTCCGCCCTAGGGCCTTCCCGCTAAATTAGAAAAAATCGTTATTCTTAAGATATAATTCAAGTTCTGCCAAATTAATGATGATGATGATGATGTATGGGGTTAAAGCCGGTGAGCCGTATAGACTCTGGCCAACCTAGAGCGTCATACATAGAGTTTTAATTGATTGATTGATTGATATGTTCCGCCCTAGGGCCTTCCCGCTATGTCTTTCTGTCGCCAGAGCTAGCAGGGCGGGGCGTTCCCCAGC
>JAHBMJ010003156.1:0-12709 GCA_018398765.1 Chromera velia
GAGAGATACTAAAGGAAAATTGAGCTCCATGCATGGATGGCCATGGCCGTGTTTTTTTGTAACGACAGAGCGAAGCAAAGTCAAAACCTAGTCAAAAAAACACCATGCACGATATTTGGAACTTATCGACAAACTAGACTAGATCCGCCTCCATATATGGGGACGCGGAGTAGTAACTTACATGACAGCCGATCCTAGATGGATGGAAAGATGGACATAGTGACTAGTATCATAGTCACTATTACTGTAACATGCATATATGTACGTGCACGTCTGTCTGTCAGTCAGACACTAAACTGACTGCATCTGTGTGAAGTGATATCTTCCCTGAACACGACCTGTATGAACAGACTTCTACATGTACGTAGTGAGTATGTGTCCTCCTAATATCATCTCTTAGTCTCCCTAGGTCCACGCTACCCTCAGCCATCACTCGCAGCATACATAACAAAACCTTCAATCATCATTTCGTCAATGCCAGAGTAAACCAAATATTACGTCATGTAGGGTTCTTCTACTTCTCACGAAAAACAAAATTTACGGTTACAAAACTGAATTTTTTTCAAAATAAAATTTTAATATGCATAGTCTTTGTCTAGTAAACCTTTTATCTAATACTTATTTTTAGAATAATAGAGTTTAAAACCAGTTTAATTCACAGTATTTGATAATACCACTAAAAATCTGATATGATAGATAATAAACATGGACTATATACATTGGCTAATATACGGCCCGGTCTTTGCAATTTAGTTGGCGATGATATCTTACGATGATATTAGATGATATAGGATAATCATGATACTACTTCAAAAACGGTTTGTATGCTAGTGTTTATACTTCGTTTAGATTAGTGCATATATACGTCTGCAACACATACTATGCTTTACAACTACGTGTGCCACTGTCTCAAAGAGTTACACGCCTTTTCCAATGCCCTTCTTCTCTTTGTCCTTTTGTGACTTTCCCTTCAAGACCCGGTTCTTGCCACCTTCTCTTGCCTCTTTTTCTTTCGTGACAGCAACATGCCCTTTGTCTTCATTCTTCTGTGCAGTCTTCTGTTTTTTTCTTTTTTGCCCATCAGTGTTCTCAGATTGCGCGTCCTCCTTTTGCTTCAAGGTTTTGCCGGCTTTTTCTCTTTCCTCGTTTCCAGAACTTCCAGGAATCCCACTCTCGTCTTCTGCACACTCTCCTTCTGCCTTTCGCTTGCGGGACTTTTTACCTTCCTTCACCTTCTCCCCCGAGGGAGATTTTCCGTCCTCTCCTGCTGCTTCCGCTGCTGCCTCCTGGAGGATCTTCTTGCGCTTCTTCGCCTGACTTTTCTTCCAGCGCTTCGAGTGACCTTGCCTGGGCCCTCTGCCCACTGCGTCACCGGTAGCGGGGGCAGCCGGGGCTCCGTCTTCCCCCTGGTCCCCCTCCGTGTTCTTATCTTCCTTGCCGGACAGCGTCTGGGGTGCCTTGCTCTCCTTCTCCTGCTCCACACTGCTTCCTGCGTCCTCTCTCTTCTTCCTCTTCTCCTGCGACTGTTTTTGAACCTTCGACGAGGAGAGCTTTCCTCCCTCCACAGCCTTGCAAGTGTGCGTTCTCAACTCAAAGCAGGACGCGCACTTGCCGCAGTGCTCAAAGTGTTTTGGGACGCAGACACCGCATGCGTCACAATGGGAACGGGGCTGCAGGGCGGGGCGGGGTCAGAATAGATGAGGTGCACACACACACATATCACACATCACACACAGACAGACAGACAGACACAGACACACACACACACACACACACACACACACACAGAGAGAGAGAGAGAGAGAGAATGAAAGAGGGAAGTTCTGCCCTTCGAGTACCAGGCAGGAAACCTTTTCTGCCTACCCGCTGGTCCTACTCCCAGCACCTGCATTCATCTTTTCCTCCTCTCTCTGACTCCTTCTATTGGTCATTTCATTGCTCTAAATTGACATCTCTCGTAATCGGCTTGCCTCCTTGCAAACAATGCGATCCATGAAAGAAAGCAAGATACACCTGCTCATGGTCAAAGAGAGTTGAAGGAGGGAGAAGGAAACACCACAAGGAAGCCAATTGATTCAAGGAAGGAAGAGCTGTTTTTGTCTCGTCCTCTTATTTCTCTTGTTTTGTCCATCTGACCTGTCTGTCGGTAGACACGCACTTCCCGCATGCGTCACAGTGTCTGTTCTGTGTGTGGACTTTCTTTCGACAGGCAAGACAGTCCCTGTACTTTTGCGTCTCTCCTGCACGCACCAGGGGAGGCAGGCATGACGAAAAGACTTACTTACAGACGATTCAGCAGACGAACCAGGAACCCACAAGCTCCGCGCCCGAGGACCCCAAAATAAACGAGCCAACAACTAATTCCCCGAACGAAGGCCGTCCTCCTCGCCCATGCAGCCCATGCACTCACTCGCACTCTCAGCTGACCGACCGAATGAGCACAGCTTGCTGATGTCTTCCACGTTTGTGAACGGCCTCACCGGGCTGACTTCGACACGTCCTGTAAAAACAAAAATGGAGAAAGAAAAAGGGGGAAAAAGGCAGCCCACCCCAGAGACAACAGAAAGGAAAAGAGAGATATGAGTGTCTTCATGATTCTCATTCCATAATTGAAACCCCAAATGGAGATTTGACAGAAGGAACTGTGCTGGGCACTAGGCCCTAGCTGTCTCTGTTGACACTCTACAGAGACTTCCACGGATCGGGAAAGAGATCGATTCGGACGCAGAAGAGAAAACACAAAGAGAGTTCTCCAAACGATCAAGGCAGGCATTGAAAACAGCCAACAGAGTTACAACAGGTGAGATCTTTCTTTCCACCCTCGTGGACGAAACGGAACACTTGGAAGCTCAAAGCGACGTGTGCGTGTGTGTGTGTGTGTGTGTGTGTGTGTGTGTGTGTGTGAGTGTCACATCCCAGCTCAACTCAGTCATGCAGAGAGGGAGGATGCCTACCGACCTCTGCCTCCCTTTTTGTGTCTCTTCATGAAGGGGTTGCTGACGTAATGCACAGGGAAGTCGAGCATCTGCATGACATGAGAAAAAAAAACAGAATCCATTATCCGCAAAGCATGCATGAAGACAGACACAGACAACGCCGACTTTCTTTTTCACACGGCATGGAATGCGATCGATCGCGCTGTCAAGGATCTGAGTGTGCCAGCTGGATTCTCATCAATATCAAGCGACACAATCACGAACGACTCATTTGGATACTATATTAATACATTGCAAGTGAGGAAGCAAGCTCGCGCTGCAATGCTAGCTTACTGAAAGACCCACACACAAAAACAAGCCAATGACAACACGCAGACACACACACACACACAGAGAGAGAGAGAGAGAGAGAGAGAGAGAGCGAGAGAGAGAGAGAAAGAGAGAGACCTTAAACGACGCCCCATCGACTCCAGTTCTCTCACGGAGTTCTGCGGCCTCTGCCATCAGTCGTCCCTCCAGCATCCAAGGCACAAAAAAAATCACGGGGGGGAGTCTCAAAGCGTCCTTTGCTTCCCCCTCTTTCCCACCCGTGTGCCCTCCTCCTTCAGCTTGTCCCTTCTTTCTTGAATGCGGAGCAGACGAGAAGAGTTTTTTTGAGAGAGCAAGAAGGTAGAGAGAATTAAACAAAAACTCAAACCGCATCCCTGCACAGAAACGCGGAAAGTGGCAGAGAGAGAGGGAATGGGAGTCATTTTGAGCATAAACAAAGAAAAAAGCGCTGTGAAGAGATGGCACAAAGAAAGACAGCCAGGCATGCATGCGTGCATCTATGCAAGCAGGCACGTGTGAAAAAGCAAAACAAACCTCAGTCCCCCTGTCTGCAAAGCCATTGGAGCCTCTCTGAACATACACAAATGAAAGCCCAGCTCAGGTTGACCAGAATCTTCCTATCCTCCTATTCTTTCCTTACACGGAGGGTGTTTGAAAAAACGACTCGAGTCTCTTGTTTGTCATGTGCCTGCTGCCTACCTGCAGGAACGTCAATCACGACACCGTCGGCAGGTCCGAAGATCTGAGCTAATGCTGAGACCTGTCTGCTCAGAGAGAGCGGAGGCGGACGTCTGTTTGGCCCCTCTTTGTTGACTACATGCCCCTGCCTTCTCTGCGAGAGAAATGTCGCATTGGCGATGTTGAACCTGAAAACAGAAGAGTGACCTTTCTCTTTCTCACCTCCCTTTTTGGCTTTGTTGCTGTCGCATTCTGTTTTGCTTTTCTGTTCATGGTTATGTTCAAAGAGATCGTGCTCCTCTTGTTCCTCTAACTTTGTGCCGTCTCCCTCTCCCTCCCCTTTCTTTTTTTTCTTCTTCTTTTCAACAGCGGAACATCCCGAAGGCCCCACCAATCCTGCAGCCTCCATCCCTTCCCTGTACCCCCTTTGGTTGTAATATCCCGCAAGCCTCTCATCCGAGTCCAAGAGGATACTCGTTACCTTCAACCGCCCTCCTTTCCCCTTTACTTTCCCGTCTCCCTCTCCTCCGACAGACAGTACCCCTGCATCCTCCTCATTTGTCCTTTTCCTGCCTTCCCTCTCGTCCTCCGATGACATCGCATCATCTTCATTTTCTCTTTCTCTCTCTGCAGTAGGCGTACCGTACTGTCCCACCCACCGACAACACATCACGGCTTCGTGCATCGCGGGGCAATTGACGCAGACGACCTTCCGCCATCCCAATGTCTGGATCCACCTGACAGCATCCTTAGCCGAGTTTTCCGTCAGCATGTACTTGCCACACTCGGCCTGGTGGTGTGTCTCGAGGCCGCTGTCTGCCAAGAGTTCCGCAGAAGGGTACAGAGGGAAGAGAACATCGAGGGAAGACATCCAAGAGGGGGGGGAGGTCCCTGCTCTCTCCCAGAGGCGAGACGCGCTCTCTCTGGAAAATGTCGCCATCTGCCCTTCCACCTCTTCGACAAAACGTTTGTCGTTGAATTTGTTCTCAAGGTAAGGCGCCTGTTCTTTGTTTTTCCCCGGGAAAGGAGATTGAGCTGGACACCCTGAACCGTCTTTGGAGTTCGCACAGCCCCAAAGAAAAGGAGGAAGCGCATCGTTTTCGGTGCCGTCTCTATCCGTCCCCGAGTCCTTCCCTTTCCCTCTCAGAGGAAAGTGCAGAAAGGGGCCGTGGGGACAGGGAGATGGCGTCTCCTTTCGACGAATCATGCCTGGCGGTCTTGCATGCGATACGAAGCAAATGTTTCAACATGCTCGGGACGCATGCGTCCATTCAACAATTCAGCAAATCTGATTTCACTTCACCAAGTGCCTGTTTGTACGTCCGACAGTGGCATTCTTGCGACAGTGAATCATCAGATGAAGTTTGGAAGTTTGATCAAATTGACCGCGTCTCCACGCGTGTACACAGGTCAGTCATCTCTTGCACTGCATGGCCCCGGAAAGCGAAGCGGGGGGCACTTACAAAACAAAAATACCCCAGCACGCTGTCTTTCGCCAAAAAAAGGCCCCGGAAAGATCCCGTCCAAATGGTCCAGAAAAGCGTGAACCCGACTTCAACCCGTCGCCATGCATGCGTGCGTCAGATATGGGTGACCCCGGAAAGCGACCACGAAAAGGCTGAATTTGCGCCATACGCACGTCAGAGCATACCCCCAGGCTTTTTTCCCGGAGAAAAGGGGGTTCCACGGCTTTTCCCGCAGGGGAGGGGGGGGATCAGCGTGATGGCAGTCGCTTGGTGTAAAGCATGATTAAAGTGAGCCTAGAGTTTGAGGCGAGCAGCATGATTGACTATGGATTTATTCATGCATATATTTAGAAATATAGGAAACGGCTCGGTCCTAATGAGCATCTAAGAATGAACTGATGTATGGTTGAATGTGATTTGAGTCTATACTTATGTATGCTTTGTCACTGGTCTCTTTGACCACGGCATAGACCCGAAAACCCCGTTCACTACGGTCAATTCAGCCGTAGAAAGGTATTCCGTCAAGGAGTAGTCCTTGTTCTTCTATATAAAACCGTTTTGAAGCTTCTTTTACCCTTTTCCCATAGATACAACACGAGTCGTTCCAGTCACCCCTGTTATTCCTCTCCAGTTCTTTAAGTATTCCAAAGTAGAGGACTGGTTGCAAGATGTCCGCTTCTGGGCAGAAGATACAGCAAGTCTTGATACCCTGAAAAGCATATACATGACTCTAAGGAATGCCGCTCTGGGGAACAATGCCATGAGAGATCGGCTGTTGGAGATTCGTGAAAGTAACCCAGTCCCTACCATCTCCGCCACCGATGCCATAGACGAAGCAAAAGCCTTGAAGTATGATGAAGACCTCCGACAGTGGGTGACCCAGACCCTCATCCCTGAGATGCAAAGCCGTGAAGGGGTGAGAGAAACAGAAGAAAAGGACAGGGTGATGATGGAAATCTTGTGGTTCCCCTCTCTTGCAAACATAGGATACTCGATCTTCTTCAACATGATGCTGTTCTCACAGCTCCTCGAATTTGCCTCCTGCGTCCAGCTCCCAGCATTGCCAGATCCCCTACCCGCATCCCTCTTCATGAAAACAGCCACCCCGGCCAATGCCACTTGGCTGACAAACAAGACGGTTACTGGAGCGAACAACAGGAAGTTTCCCGCTACATCTACGTGGCCCCGTCTCAAACAGTTCCTATCTGATTGGCTCAATCGTTTGCCCGCGAGAGATCCAAATCGTAACACTTCCCGTACTCTCACAGTCGAAGTATATCTCCAGTTTATCGACGTACTGCAAGTTGAGGTCAAGAAAGTTCCGATCAAAGCAGTGGTGGGAGGCACTGGCAACGTGGGGAAAGAAAAGCCCAAGCCATCTGGTTCAAACAACAGTGGAGGGGAAGGGAATGAAGTGACCAAGAAATTCAAACTGAAGAAGAAGTCGTGGGCGAGGGTAGAAGAAGCGTTGAAGAAGGTGCCGTACTAGAAGAACTGGCAGCCTCGATCAGCAAGCAACGGATACGTTCAGAACGTGGTAAGCTGACGTCTCCGGGCTGGGATACTGTCCTCGATCATTTCTGTTTGCGTTTTGTCTGTCTGATTTTGTGTGTTCGTGTTTTGAATTCATGTGCAGGGCGATTCGCGCCGTCTGCTGCAAAAAGGGTCTGGTGGATGAGACGGCCAAACACGCAAGAATTTTTGAGCCAGATTATCCGAGCTGCTCACTGAGTTCGAAGCCTCTAATGACGATACAAAAGGCGCTGTGCACTCTACCCAGCGTGCCCGTACTAACCCCGTTAGCACTCCCATTGCACCAGAGCTGTTGGAGCAGCTTGAGTCTTTCTCCTCGCACGAGCTTGATGCGTTTGCGGAGACGTTGAACGTAAAGCTCGCAGAGCAAGTCATTTCTCAGGACGGTGCTAGTTCTAGTTCCCAAACAGCCCATGCCTGTCGTCTCGTATCCACAGCAGCAGCCGAAGACTTCGCCGACCTATCTTTCCTCTCCAGTGAGGATCGTTTCGTTGTGGAAGAGATCTTCGCTGCGTTCGAAGGTACGGACATCGAACTATATTATGCTGACTCCGATTCTCTTGGGTTTCACCCCGACACTGTGTTTCCCTCTTTTCTTTCGCAGGCAGATGGCGCCGTCTTCTGTGTGGGAGAGGGGGGGGATGAGGAGTTCTTCGATTGTGAGGAGACGGATAAGTTTTTTGATTGTGTGTCTAGCAACACGAAAGACTGCCGGGCTGCTGATTTTGAGGGGGAAGGGTTGATTGCAGAGAAGGCCCGTAGCTCTCGGCCTCAACTGCGTGTTGACCTCGACTCCCAGTGCTCTTTCACTCTCTGTTTTCGTGGTGTGGTCCAGGGAAGGATCGTCCGCGAGTGGCCTTGCATCTCTCGCTACCGGGAGGTGTGGGGGCAGAGAGCGATTGCGCAGACGACCACTCGCGGGATTGTTCGTTTTCACTTCCGTATTCCTGATGGCCATGTCAAGGGGGTTCTTCTGTTGTGTAACCTCTCGGACGATGAGAGCGTCGGGTGTCTCGTGCACTGCCCCGAGTTGTCAAGGTTCGACGGGACCGCGACTCTTCGGGATACGCACGGAAACCTTGTGCGGATTTCCCTAGACCCCTCACCCGACTCACCCACGTACCCCTTCCATGCCTCGGCACTTGGCAACAGGGACGAGATGGCCTCCACCGGGCTTGATGAGTGCGAGCACAAGTCTTCGTCGGCCCTAGTGACCTCCGCTCTGGGGTGCCATGGGAAGGAGAAGGAGGGGGGCTCCACCACTACTATTCGAGTGCCTACCAAATAGGAATTTCGGTCTCTTTCTCTCTCTTCCTCTTTTCCTTCTGATCTTCCCCCTGATGTGTTTTATCGTGTTTTGCGTCAACACATTCGGTTTGGACATGCGTCAGAGGAGAGGCTGGTGAAGAGTTGGAAAGAAAATTCGAAGCAGTTTCAACATTGTGTGTCTGTTCCTTGCCGTTTGCTGCAAGCTTCTTTGTTCTGGTGTCCGTCATGCAAAGTAGTGAATGCAACTTCTCCCTCTCTTCCGCTTCGCTCTTCTGGCTCTTCTTGGCTGTCCGAAGTTCAGATGGATATTTTGGAAGTCAGACAGTGGGACGACGAGTTGGGGGAGAAGGTGCGTGCGTT
Organism: Chromera velia; assembly: GCA_018398765.1. Classification (NCBI taxonomy): domain Eukaryota; family Chromeraceae; genus Chromera; species Chromera velia. The sequence goes on from JAHBMJ010003156.1 coordinate 8,573, forward strand.
TGGAATTCACTATATTCTTATGATGGTTGACAGACACACACACGTGACACTTGCTCGTGTGCTAAAGAAGAAATCAGATGCTCTTTTTGCTGTTGTTGAGTGGATTCAGACTTATGGAGTGCCCGCTGTCCTTCGTGCAGACAATGCAGGTGAATTGTCTGCAGGGAAAGTTACTGCCTTGTTAGCAGAGAAAGGATGTCGTATTCTGCTGGGTGTTCCGCGTACTTCTCTCTCTCAGGGAATTGTCGAGCGATTCAATCGAACTGCGCGTGCTTTGGTGCGCCATCTTGTGTACACCTTCCGCTTTCCTCTTACTTAGTTTCCTGCGCTCTTTCGTACTGCTGAGTGGTCGTATAATCGCACGTCTGATAAGCAAGAGAAGTCTCCTCTTATGCGTGCCTTCGGTCGCGCACCTGATATTCATTACATGCCAGGTAACTCTCTTGTGTTTGTTCTACAGGATGGGCAGAAGACTCTGCGTCCCTCCGGAAAGATTGGTTTCTTCCTTTTTGCCGCTTCTTTGCATGAGTGGCAGCTGGCAGAATGGAACTCTGCCAAACGGCAGTAGGACAGGGTGGTAAGACATCATCCTGATCTAAGAGGGCCTGTGTGCACTCGCCCAACGCCGGGGGTTCTTCTGAGGTCTGGACTGGTGGAGTTTTTGGGAGAGTGGGTGTTGGATGGGCTTGTATGCCCGACAATGAAGCAATGCGTATCACAAGATGACATGACTGGGGAGGGGGGTGAATCTTCTTCTGTGATTCTTTCTGAACCACCTTCTTTTCCTTCTTCTGTTTCTTTATCTTCTTTTTCTGATTCTTCTCTTTCTTTTGTTTCTTCAAGTCGTCCTTCTTCTCGAACTGACTTCTTTTTGTACGGCGAGCCTGTTGCTAAGCAGCCGAGACGTTCTTCTCGCTTCCAGGCCAGGAGGGGGAATGAAAGGGGGAAAGGAGACGGGGGGGAAAAGGGAGAGGAAGAATGGCCAGTGCCTGATGATGTTGATGTTATGCCGGAAGGAACAGACCCCTCGACTTTCTGTGGCCGCTGTCTTGTTTCCGGCCACCATGCGTCTGCGTATGCTGTTTCCATCGAAGGGATAGGAGCTGAGCCAGCAGACCTGCAGGCTTCGCTTGATCACACAGGCTGCACACAGATTCCTGTGTCCGTGTCTGATCCTGTGGTGAAGGAAAGAAAGTTTGAACAGGCAATGGAGAATGAAGTGTACAAGTTTTCTTCTTATGATGTTTTTGGAGAAATGATTTCGTAGTCTCTTTGCGCTGTTGTTCTGTTTTGTAAGTGAATGTTCACATGGAAACTGAAAGACGGGAAACGAGTGCCGAAAGCTCGACTCGTTTGTGCTGGGTATCCTAGATAAGACACTCGTGAGTGTGAGACATACAGCAGTACCCCTGATGCCTTTCTTCTTCGTCTCCTTTTTGTTTTCACTCTTGTCAGTCGTTTTACCATCACAATCACAGATGTTCGAAATACTTTCTTGCAGTGCCCGATTGTAGGTTCTGCTGCCTCTGTTTTTGTTCGTCTGCCTCCTCTTTTTCTGAAAAAGAGCTTTGGTCTCCAGCCAGGGGGGGTGTATTCGCTAAAGAAAGCAATGTACGGACTTAAAAATGCGCCGAGAATGTTCACTTCTTGGCTGAAGACGAAGCTGCAGGCTCTTTTCTTCTTTGAGATTGCAGAGTCTATTCTTATCCGCCTTTCTTCTCGCGTCCCTCCTTCTCTTCAGGTAGAAGAAGTCATCACTGAGTCAGACATGAAGGTGATGCCTGTCGAGAGCGCAATGCAAATGCATGTCGATGATTTGATTTGTTTTGCCAGAGATGCCAGAAAGACATTGAAGGAAGTGACTGAGGCAGTTGAGTCAGATGAGGTGGGTGAGGTGACAGACAATCCAGTGAAATGTGTAGAAATGCAGTTGTTGCATGACAGGGAAGGGGGGGAGATTAGACAAAGTCAGAGGTCGTATCTCAATCCAGAGAAGATCCCTCCAGGAAAGAAAGGTTCGAAAAGTCTAGATAAAACAGACTTTACTCAGCCGCAGCCAGAGGAGATAGACATGAAGTATGAGGCTCTCTATCGTGCTCTTTTGGGCATGCTTGGCTAGATGACGAGAACGAGGTGGAATCTTATGTTTGCATTTTCTCAGCTTGCTAGATGGTCTTCCTGTCCCTCTGTTTGCGTCTTTCGGACTCTGTGCACTGTGTTGCGGACTGCTGTTGCAGAAGCGAGGGATTTGCTTTTTCATGCAGTCAGAAATCCAGAAATGCGCTTGTGGGTAGATGCAGCATACGATGATCGAGTGTGTGAATCGTAAAGTGGTTTCATTATTCAGCTTGCAGATCGTTCGTAGAACTTTTCAGTCAGATAGAACATGCTTGATTAGGCTTCTCACAGAGAGAAGCGGCTAGTTCGTTCGACTGCAGGAGCCGAACTATTGGCTCTTATTCATGGTATCGTTCATGTTCCTTTTCTGTTGCGAAATGCTCGTCTCCTCTTTTCAAATGTGCCCCTCAGAATCATGACTGATTCAGCTGCTTTGGTGGATCAGTTGAAGAGTAGAAAGTGTCAGAAGGAGCCTACCTTGCAGGGAAGACTCAATTTCGTGCTTCAAAAAATTCACCTTCTCAAGGCAACGTTCGAGCACGTTGAGGGGGAGAGACAGCTTACTGATTGCCTAACTAAGTGGCGCCATCCGTCAATTGCGTGGCCATATGATCCTTGAGAAAGCTCAGGGGGGGAGTCGCTTGGTGTAAAGCATGATTAAAGTGAGCCTAGAGTTTGAGGCGAGCGGCATAATTGACTATGGATTTATTCATGCATATATCTAGAAATATAGGAAACGGCTCGGTCCTAATGAGCGTCTAAGAATGAACTGATGCATGGTTGAATGTGATTTGAGTCCATACTTATGTATGCTCTGTCACCGGTCTCTTTGACCATGGCATAGACCCAAAAACCCCATTCACTATGGCTGGCCGGCGTGCGTCAATCGTGCAGTTCTTATTTTTCTTGCTTTAAGACAAATCTATCCCGAACGGTCTCCAACAGTAAGACGGTCTCCAAAACAACCATACCTCTCAAGCTTTTTTAGGCAGTAAACAATATTTAAAAGCTTAAAACAAAGAGTTTTAAGCGATCAAACAGTACGATTTCCTGTTTTTAAATTAATTAGGTTTAGTAAGAGAAAAAAATATATTGTATTTGACCGCGTGGCGTGCGTGTTTCGTGCGTCAACGCACGTGCCTGTCATGCATGCAATTAAGGCGGCGGCGGGGAGCACCGGAATTTAAAATATCGATTCGATATCGATTAAATCAAAAAAGCCAATTTTGATGCACGCAGATGCAGCTGAAGGACGCGGTTGTACCTCTATGCACATTGAGCTCAAGGATGATCAACGTAATCGACTAGATCGACGCACACTGCATATTTATCTCTGCACATTGTGGGACTGTGGATCTGTTTCAAAAGTGTTCACTGCTGATGTTTCCAGATCAGGTTGCATAGTATTTTAAATAAAATAGCTGGATTCTTCATATGTCATTGGGAGAGCAGACGTTGGAACGAACCTCAGCCGTCTCTCTTCTTCGGGCATGGCCGTCTCGTTCTGCTAGTAAGCGTGGTAGGTAAATTTGGAGAGGCCCGTCTTGCTCTCCATCTTTGATCGACGTCTTTTTTCTTTTGTATGCCTCTATGCATGCGCCCGAGCTCTTGCTTTCTTTGCCAGGGGAACTGGCGTTGTTTTTATTTTCCTTCTGATGAGTTTGAGGTTCCGTCTCCCGCCGTCTCCTCTCAGATCGACGTGTACTAGCTAGCCTTGACAACTCGTTGCATTATATCAGGCACTGACCCACCTTTGTCCAAGCTCTCAGACTTCCGTATCTTCTTGCTATGTACCTGCAGACAGGATTTGGGATTCTCACTGGGCTGTTTCAGGGATCCAGAGGGGCCTTCGCGTGCTCTCCAGTAAGTTCATCAGCTTGTTTGTCTCAATGCTTGCACCCCGTTCCATCAGGTCAGAGCATGCATGATACACCTCAGACCCTCCTATGGAACTTTATCCTTTTCTTGTTCGGTGGTTGCACGCAGGATCTGGGACTACTTTTTGCCTTTGCTGAGGAG
>JAHBMJ010003157.1:0-12756 GCA_018398765.1 Chromera velia
CCCCCCCACTGTTTCTTCCACGTTTTCCTTTTTGCAGCTGACTGAACGCATATTTTTGGTTGTTTGCTTGGCTGATGAACAGTTTGATTGACTCCTTGACTCAGCGATGGGGATCTCTCTCTCTCTCTCTTTGTTTGTCTCTCTCTCTCTCTCTGTGTGTGTGTGTGTGTGTTCTTTTTTTTTCTTTTTTGATCTCTTTCATTGCTTTGTTGTTTCCTCTTGAGTTGTTTTTCCCTCACTCTCAGAAAGAGGCCGAAGAAGAATACACACACAAATGTTTTTTCGTGTGTTCGTGTGCACATGCACATTTATGGATGGACGTGTTCTTTGCGTCAATTCAAAGGAATTAATTATCCTTCTGTGTTCTTCTTTCCTTCATGCAGGACCATCAACCCCGACCTCGCGAAGAGGCTGATCAGGTGAGCAGGGGAAGCAATCCGCGTAGACAGCATGCAGGAAGCTAGGAGTGTGCCTGGTGTTTGTGCCTGCATGCCTCTTTTTCCTTTTTGCTTTTCTGCACTTACCGGCCCTTCTTGTCGCCGTCTTTTTTGCTCTCCTCTCTCCCATTTCTTCAAGTTTCGGGTCCGTTTCATTCCCTCCTTTCTTCCTAGTTGTCTCCTTCCTTCCCTCTATCGACGGATGGTTCTTCCCTTCAATGCTGCAATGCTGAACGTGTGTCCTGAAAGAGGGAAGGAAGGAAGGAAGGAAGGCATGAGGAAGGAAGGTCTGTTGAGCAGCTGCTGTAGTTGAGCTGAAGTGTCCCTCCGTGCTTCCCCCCGCCTTCCCTCCCTCTGTGTGTCTTCCCGCGCCCTCCCTCCGCATGGTTATGTTGTCCGATCGGTTGAACAAACAAACAAACAACGCAAGCATACATGCACGCATGCATGGATGCAGAGTGATGCAAGAAGCCGGTCAATTCATCCCCGACAACCTGATGGCCCTCGGTCGGGGCTCGGGGGGGGGGATGTTCGGAAGGGGAAGACGGTGGTGAGGCGAGCGTTTGTGCGGTTGGAGGGACGAGGAGGTGGAGTCAGTCAGTCAGTCACTAAGTGGAGTGTAATTTTGGCGTACTGAGGGAGGGCGAAGGATGTTCTTTGAGGGAGCGAAGAAACATGGATGGATGGATGGATGAAACTATGCAGTTAGTTGGAGAGTGTGAGAGGACAGGTTTCGGGGCTTCCTCCCGTGCCTGTAGATCTCTGCGAAAGTGCATCCATGCATCCATCCATCCCTTTGGTGCATCTAGAGGAAAGCGAGAGGGCAAGTAGGCAACGAGGCAGACAGCTGTGTGGTCATTCTGCAGCGGGGAATGGGGGGGGAGGGGAGCGAAGGGAAAGTGCAAGAGGGGACAGACAAATGCACGGAAGGACCCGAAAGAAACCTCACAACGCGCAGAGCGATTCCTGGATGGATCGCACAGCAGGTGAGGAAGGGGAACGGACGACTGACTGGCTGACTGAGGAGTTGACGTGAAGGAAGATGGATGACAAAAAGAGTTTTGGTGTGGTAGAAGGAAAACGAAGAAGAGTCGTCGGGCGGGGTGGTGGTGAGGAAGGGGGGGGGAGTAAGTAAGTGATGAGTGACTGTGAGAAACTCACTAAAGAACTGATTATTTAAGCAAAAGAGAGACTCCTGTTCCTTCCAGTGGCTCTCGTTATCTTTCTCTTTGTCTTTTCTCTCCTCCCTCTCGCTCTCTTGCCCTATTTCCCGCTCCCTCTCTCTGAATACTTCTTTTTGTCTCTCTACCTGACGGTCTCTGACCAACAAATGGCGCAAAGAAGCAAAGAAAGAGAAACTTTTTGGCAGTTGACGATCGCGTCAGCTGAGTGACGCCTCGATGCAATGCAAAGAAAAGGTAACAACAATGGACGACGGTGGAAGAAATGAAGAGAAAGAAAAAGACAAAGCGACAAGTTTAGGGAGAACTTATTGATTGACGACAGGGCGAAAGCTTTTGTTTTGTTGTTCTGTCCTGCTCCCTCCTCTTGATTCCTTTGTGGGGTATCGAGGGTAATGACTGCATGGAGCTGGCTGCCTATCTCACACGCACGCGCGTTACCGGTTTTGTCTGGTGAGCAGGGGGAGTGGGAAAGGCGCGTCATGCCACGCCCCTTCCGCAACAGCCTCTCCTCTCTGCATGAAATGGGGGCCCGCAAGAAAAAAAAAGATCAGAGAACGCTGGGGCCTGGGCGATAGAGGGATAGCGTCGTCGACAGAGACAGAGACTAGCTGATTGACAGAAAAGAAAACAAAAAAAGAAACGAAGCGAGAAATGAGGAAAGGACCATGACCTTGATTTGTCGGTCCTTGCTTTTTTGCTTGCTTTTCTGTTATCGAAGAAGGAAGAAACGGAAAGGGAACCAAGAAAGAGAGGGAAGCAAACAGGGGCTGGAATTCTCGAAAAGACTTTGCACAGAAAATCCCGCCTCAACTTTTTGAAGAGCAGGGAAAATGGAAAGAGGCCAAGATTCTTCTGAGAGATCACTGGTAACGCAATACTCCTGCATGTTGACTCGTTCTCTTTTTGTCGTTACAGCTTGAAACAACGATCGATCGAAAAGAGACAGAGGAGGAGCATGAAGGGAAGTGACTGGGTGAGTTCCTTCAACTCGTCTGTCTCCTTTTTTTCCTTTTCCATTCTCTCTGGGGTTCCTCTAGGAGAGATCTCTCCTCAACAGTCATGCATGTCTCCTCCCTTCCTTCCTCCCTTCCTTCCGGGTCGAATGGGAAGAAGAACGGTTGCTGCCAAATCCTGCATGGAGGGAGACTGAGGCCAAAAATCCATCCAAGCAGAGAGAGAACAAACAAAAATACAATCAATGCGACCTGCCTGGGGGAAACGAAGCAGGAAAAGATTCAGTCAGAGTGCGCTGCCTGAAGAGGAACAGAAGGCGTAAAGGAGAAGTCACCCAAAGACTTTCCTTCCTTGTTGACATGCTCATAACAAACATTCCCAGTGGAACGGGGAGCGCGGAGTTCCTTTCCTGGATTGACTTCTTCCCTCCCTGCCTTGATGCATTCGTTCTCTCATTTTCTGTCCAATTTTGATCCTCTCTCTCAACGGATCCTCCCAACCTCCTGCTTGTCTAGAGAAAAGCAGTCATAAAGAGAAGTCGCTGCGCGTTTCCTTCTTTCATTCCTCTTCCTCTGCTCTTCCTAGAGCTTTTCGCTTGCCTTCTTCCATCTTCTCTTATCTCGATTCGGGATCCGGCCTCCATCTCATCTCTTGCACTCAATATTGAAAAGAATTGTAAGCCAGAAAATTGAAAGATGGGTTGCGATCTCCCTTCGCATCTAGCTCTAGATCTAGCTTCGCATGCTGACCATAGATTCATACTAATTTCATAGTCAATCAATCAATGAATCAATCAATGTACAATAGTGGCCTTCAACCTCTAGGCTCTAGATTCTAGGAAAAACCTTTTTTTATTAAATTTTCTATGACTATCATGTCAGACTATGACGCGTCATCGCTATCCGTATCCACCAACGATTTAACATCTGATTTTTTCTTATTTATGATTAAGAAAACTTTAATAATTATTACTCAGGCTATTATTGAAAAGCCTTCCAAAATATCTTCCAAATTACTAAGTTTACAGAATTATAGGATTACGTTGTGTTCGGGGCCGGAGCCCTACACCTGCGTGCCAGTTGTCTGACTAGTTGTCTGACGTCCGCCTTGCACCATATATTCATGCACAGTACTTCATATTATGCACGCATACGTGTAACAACACATCCCATCACGACACATGCATTTCTTGCCTTACACTTTAAAACCACTGCACTTTAAAAGTACCAGCTCTTCAAGTAGCTCTTAAAAATTAAATACCGGCCTTCATTATTGATTGATTGATTGATAGGTTCCGCATTATAGTCGACGGCCCCATCACAGTGGTCGAGGCGATATCATTTTGGGAAGCGATGTACTATATAGTATATAAACTTATAATATTACTTACTAAAAAGTAGACCAACAATTTTTAATAGCCATATATTTTTTAACATTGTTTTTAAACTATTTAAATTCATAAATTTACATAAATTAATGAGGTTCGTTGAGCTTCGTAGTTACCTAGGCAGTTACGGTGACTAGCACAGTCACAGCTGCATGTCACAAATACGATCATTTACACAGTTCCAGCTTTGACCGGGCGGAGATGAAAATGTTCTATCAAGTCTTCACATATCCTTCCGTTATCGTAACGGTTTAAATTGGCTGGATCCCCATGACCCCCATTTCTGATGTGCATCCATCTGTCCTCGATAAGTTCAAAAACTGCAGAACGCCACGAAGGAATGGATGTGAACATTGCAGCGTCTTCCTCCTTCAGTGGCACTTCCCCTTCAATTCTTCCCTTCATCTCTTCAGGAAGAGAGCTGATGAACCATTGGCTCTTCCCTCCCGTGTCCACTGCGTCGCATCCCTCAGCCACGCACACCTTTCCAGCATCCATCGAGAACTCATCCAAGTTTGGCAAAGCGGACAGGTTCATGGCAAGAAGGGTATTCCATGCGTAGCTGCAAAGAATCAACACACGGCAGACCGAGTCATGAAATGTGCACTCTTCAAATGCGTGGCAAAAAGACATGTTACTGCCAGACCAGCATCATCATACACCTCGATCGTTGTTTGCTTGCTTCCCAAACAGACACATACAACAATTTGAGCGAGACAGCCAGGGAGAGACCGATGTGTCTTTTGGTGTACCCTTAGAAGCCGTCATGGAATGAATCAACACAGATGGATGATGCGCGAGTCAAAGTAAGCCAAACAAGGAGAGTAACAGAGGGACGGAGAGATTGTCAGCAGGAAGGGGATGAACCAAGCAAGAGAAATATTCGATTCTCCCATCGACTCACTCACTCACTCACTGGAATTCACAGGGCACTTCAGGGTCCGTTTTGATGATGTGGCATTTCCGTACTTGCTGCATCCACCTGAAAGCCTTCCCTTTCATCAGGTCGTTTAGGTTTGTGTGCTTGACCAAGAGCAGGTCGGCGTCCATGTTCACAAACACACCGTTGTGGCAGAGGCTCTCCTGAAAGGCCCACTGCATTCATGCATGAGGGGAATCCGATCGAGCAGAGAAATTCAGCAGAAGAAGGAAAGAAATGGAAGGAAAAGACAGGGGGGCCGCAGTCGAGAGGTCAGCTGCTCTCTTCCTTTCTGGCCGCGCATGAATGGATAGCAGAGAGAGAACTTCAATTGTGAGGCAACACGTCACAAAATGAAGGAAACACCTTGAAGTGCGAGAAGACCGCAGGGCAAAAGAAATACAGGATAAGCCCGGAGAGAAGGGAAGTATGAGAACATTATGAAGGAAAGCAGGATGAGCAATCAAGGAGAAGAAGAGAGACAGCGCGAAAGACGCAGAGAAAGAGAAGGGGGGGGAGTGAAAGAGAAGAAAGAAGAACCACACATACAAAAAAGTGCATAAGATAAACAAGGAAAAAGGCAGCAAAAAAACACAGGACGATAGAAGCTGGAAAGGAAAGAAGGAGGGAGGTATGAAAGGAGGGAAGAAGCAAGTAAAGAAGCAATGGAAGAACGAAAGGACGGACGGACGGACGGACGGAAGGAAGGAAGGAAGGAAGGAAGGAAGGAAGGAAGGAAGAAAGAAAAGAAAGAAAGAAAGAAAGAAAGAGAGAGAGAGAGAGAGAGAGAGAGAGAGAAAGATCGGAGCTAGACACACACACACACACACGCACACACACACACACACACACACACACACACACACACACACACACACACACACACACACACACACACACACACACACCGCGGACATAGATACTTACATGCCTACAACCGGATATAGATTGTGACTGGGGGGTACACGAAAAGAAATGAATAGTGCACACTCGCACCCAGCTGGCAAGACCGTTGAGGGGTGTGCAAAGACGAACACAGAGGACAGCGGCCGGACGGGCACAAAGGAAGCCACTGAGGAGTACAGCTTTTTTTTTTTTAAAAAAAAAGCCTGCGCTAGGTCTTCTGGCCGACCTGTATGAGATCTGACGGATGCAGGCTGTACGAGTCCTTCAAGTCTTCCGTTGCGGGGTGCAGGAATGTTCTAAGCTCGTGCAGATTGGCAGGAAACACCCGACAGAGAATTCCGAGCTCTTCGCATTTCTTCTGCATCTGCGTGACGCTATCACCGTCTGTTTCTGTAAAGATCCCTTGAGAGAGACGTTCGTCTAGGTAAGCGATATACCTGAACTTGCCATGGTAAAATTTGTTCAGAAGTCTGTATTGAGCTTCGATGCACTGTGGAAACGCCGCATGACCAGATACGAAGATGACCGTGTCGTCAAACGGCTGTCGCAACCAAGCATCCATCCTCCCGGGTTTCAGTTTGTCGTCCTGCACTCCCCTGTCGTCTGGTGGAAAGAGGATATCTTCTGTCCGATCTCCGCAGAGACGCCGTCTCCCTCGGGTGGGAGGAATGGGATAATTTACATCTGAAGAGGGGCTGGATGCCTGCGGACGAGGGTACAGTGAGTGGAAGAAGTAAACACAAAGGAGAAACTGTGCGACATTGCAAGTAACCAGAAAGACGATACAAGGGAATGTGCCTCTCTTGCCACTAAACTTTCGCGGGACTTTCATCCCGACTTTCTATGAATAGTTGGGCCGATGCAACCTTGTATTATCAAGCCTTTGAGCGCTTCAGGGCAATTTCAGCGACCAGATCCGTCTATGGGAGTGACAAGAAATGAAAGCTACCGCTGATACGCCGTCATGCAATTCGGAACGTTCCATGATAAAAATTGATACAAATTCGATGTACAGACAGTACAGTACGTGTGCATGATTCTGCATGCATGGCAGCATCTGGCAGTGCTGCATCATGCTGCACCTGCATTGAGCCTTGGTAAGCGCCCCCCGCATCCCCCCGCGCTTCGCTTTCCGCGGGGCTATCCCATGGCCCCATGCATGCATGCAAGGAGCCCCTATATGCCCCTATATAGCTCACTCATATCTCACTCAGGCACCAAAAGGTTAGGGCAGCCTTTTTTGAGCTGTTAACGGGGGTAAGGTACTGTACGGTTAGGGGGGAGACGACGATGGGAGCGTTGGGGCTCGATTTGACAGGACCGTTGGCCGAGGAAAGCGACAAACGACCAGACTTGTTCGCGACTTTGCTAAATGGGGACTCTATTCTAGTGGATGTGGCTCTGATCCACCCAATCTAGGATACAACCTGCCTGCACAGAAACGCCAAGAAAACAGGCGCTGCAACTAAGGAGAAGGAGGGGAAGAAACATACCTACTACGATGATGCCTGCAGAGTAGTGGGCATTCGTTTTGTCCCTTTAGTTTTTGAGACCTATGGAAGGCCTGGGGGGGAGACAGTGAGGTTCGTGAAAGAGATGATCAGACAGGCTACAGAAAGGTTAGGAGAGATGAATGATGTGTCAGCACGTCAGAAGATTGCTGACAGGTGGTGGAAAACGTTGTCAGTAGTGGTTCAGAAAGCAGCAGCGTCTACAATCTTGGCATCTGTTTAGGCAAGCCGCGGTGCACCTAAGCAGTATACGTAACCTCCCTAAACCTAAGTGCTACTTGAAAAAATATAATCAACATAATCTCTATCTGTGGCATCGTTTTTTAAGAGACCGTCCATAACTGCAGCGTAGACGTTTAAGACACCATCCGATACCATCCGGATATACGGCTTTGGCTTTCAAGACAGTGTCACTATGAATGATCCATACCTGCGGCACGGACTTTCAAGCTTATCTAAAAATGCGGCTTAAACTTTCAAGTGGTACTTAGGTTCAGGGAGGTAGTACATGCAGTATGCAGGTGATCATCACGGAGATGCTGCTTGGGAGGGAGTTTTCGGCCTATGTGGGTCTTGCAAAGAAGAAAGAGTAAAGGAAAGGGGGGAGCCAGCAGGGGCGCTGGCAAGAGAATTGAAAGAAAGAGAAAGACCATTTTAATATTTAAGAGATAAAAAAGATATAAACGGAGAGAAGAATCTCTAAGAAGAGTCTGACAACATCAGATCGAAGATTCTCTGAAACATAACAAAGGAGGCAAAAGCTACTAAACATGTAAAAGAATTTATAGATGTAAAGAAAAGGTTTAATAAAGAAATGTTGAGGAGAAACAAATTTTTTCAACGGGCTAAAGAACCCATTGAAGTTACAAAAACAGTAGGGTCAGCAGCGAGGGAAATGGAGAAAGTGAAGAATGACAGGTACGGGGAGATCTGCCACGAAATCGGTTTCCGTTTTGTACCGCTTATTTTTGAAACTTGTGGAAGACCAGGGGAGGGAGTAGTTACTGTAAGGTTTTTGAAGGAAGTGGTAAAGTTGGGAGTAGGGAGGGTGAGGGGTGAGGAGGGAGATGAAGCAGTCTAAGCAAGGTTGATGGATCACCACTACAAGTTTTTGTCCTGTACTCTACACCGTTTTGTTATAGTAAACCTTCTGTCGTCCATCTACAGCAGGAGGGGCACAAGGGGCCCCTTCTAGCCTAAGGGTCTGCTCAGGAGGGAAGTAGCCACGTTCTCCAGGTCTTTTGACTGGGAGAGCATAAACTGAAGGAATTTCTTTGACAATGTGAGAAGACAGAAGAGGGATGAGGGAAAGCGTAAGCAAATGAATTGGAAAAGTTTGGGGAACTGAGTTTAAAGAAAGAGTTTTGATGGGGTGTTTAAAGCAGGAGTTCTTTGAAGGGATGGAAGGTGTGTGGGATTGCACTTCTGCATAATTAAGGTCTTTCTGATTAAAAGGGTAGCCTTTTTTTAATGAAAGAACTGAAGTGTCTCGAAGGTTCTGCCCTGCATGCCCTCTGTCTCTTTTCTTTCTTTTTTGATTGTCGAACCTGTTGTGAAGCCGCGATTGATCAGCTGTATCAGGGTGATCGAAGTTGTGCCTATTTTCGTTGCTGGTAGTCTTAGGATGGAACAAATCGACAAACTAAGTTAGATCTGTCTCTCATATGTGGGGATGCGGCATACATGAAAAAACCTTCAATCATCATTGAAGAAGAAGTTGAGGAAGGGAAAAAGAAGACCACAACGCTCATTCATAGATAGTAATAGATAGGCAGAGTTGACCACGCGAACACATGGAGAATGAGAGGTATTAATTTTTGTCCATCGTGAGTAGTATAAGCTAGGCGCGGTGGCCTAGTCCGAGGGGCTTGCGCTTGCAACAGATTGGCCGTAATAGACGGACAGGACCTATGCCTATAGGCAAGATGCATACTGGTCTCCGACAAAGGACCAGAGAGACACTAAAGAATATCTCACTCATGCAGCCGCCCCGGAGTGTGCATGCCATGCACGAAGACTTGTGATATGAACATCTGAGATATGTAACTCTTTAATAACAATTCGGAGGAGCTCTCAAGCACGGTTAAGGGAGAGGGGCAAAGACCCTGAAAAGAAAAGAGCGCGTTTGGTTGTACACAAGAGAAATGTCCATCCAAAGGAAAAGGGCGCTCCCTCTTGGTGTCAAGAGCTTGACGGAAGATGCCCTCCTCAGAGTTGTGGACGTGCGAGTTGAGGATGCTCTTGCTTATGTCAGTCTGACCATGCTGGCTCCGCTGTTCATGGAGTACTCTTTGGCCCTCTTTCTCATGCAGACAGCTTTTTCCTCCGTCTGACTCTTTCGCTCAGTATCCACTCTACAAAGCCGGAGCGCAAACCTCCTTGCCGTCTCCTTTTGCTTCTGTTTGTTGCGTCCACTCGATTTCTCTTCTCCCGAAAGATGGCGGGCGAGATTGCTGCAACACCCAGAATTACTGTGCCTGCTTCTGTTCCTGTTTGTTGTCCTTTCCCCTTCCCCCACTGGACTCCACTCTTTGAGTTGCTCCGTCCAGACCATGCAACCTTTTGTTGCCTGTGAAGATCGAGATGTAGACGGGTCGATACCGTCCGTCTGTATGCTTGCTTGCCTGCATGCAACTCCGTGCTACATGCTGATTTCATTTGGCTAGTTCTGCCGAATGATGCCTAAAGAGCTAAGAGAGGGTGCCTTTTGTTTTGCGTCGACGTAAGGAGAAGCAGTGTGTTCGTGATTGCCACCGCATTTCCACCGCCTCTGATCAGTCCCATAAGCTCATACCTGCCCTAGTTTTCTCGGCGCGATTCTCGGGGAAATGATGCGCCTGCATTGCCCCCTCTGAACGATCACTGTCATTCTGCAATGAGAGAATTGATCGTCACCCACGTTGTTTATCCTTTCCTTCTTTTTTCCTTTGGTTGTGCAGTGCGGCCAACGGAGACGGCTCTTGAAAACGACTGAGGGATTCGTCAAACGAAAGGTCGACCGCCCGTCGTTGGAATCGTCAGAGTGCGTGTAAATTTGTCCATGCAAATCATGTGTGTTCTTTCTACCCATTTCTTGAAAGCACTTTTAAGCGTTGCAGGCAGAGAGGGGGTAACGGGGAGGGGGAACGCACGAGAAGGCAGAGGGGGAAAGAGACAATGCCAGTCAAGCCAGCAAGAGTGGGAGTCTCCAAGTTGTAAGTTTCTTTTACCTCAGCCGAGTCCAGCGGATAGCCGCTACCGGAACCTCTGTACGCTCAAACAAAGACTCGCGAATCAAGACTGGCTGAAAAGAATGTGTGCGTCCCTGAATCTGTCTGTTGGGTCTTCACGGATTTCGCATTCTTGTTCTTCAGGGCAAAAAACAAGCGGGGAAAGAAATGGGTGGCAAAACATATTAAAACCTGGAAGAAAGACGAGAAGAAAGTGAGAGAGAGAGAGAGAGAGAGAGAGAGAGAGAAAGAGAAAGAAAGAAACAAAGAAACAAAGACATGAAGAAAGAAAGGAAAGAAAGAAAAAAAAAAGGAAGGAAGAAAGGCGGAAGGCGAAAAAAAAAAAAGGAAAGAAAGGAATCCGTGCCCATGAGCCTCCATTTCTCCTCTCACTACTATTTCCATCACAGACCCCCCCCCCTCTTTTTTTTCACTCTTTTGTTTTGTCCCCGTTTTTGCAGCACTTCCGTGATTTCATCATCGAGGATTTCAAGATCCAATGGATCTCTCCAAAGAAAAAAGCATCCAAAACTTGCAGTCAGTCAGGCGGTCGGACGCTGAGAGGGAGACAGTTTGACAGGAAAGATCCGACTCATGTTGATATGGCATTCAGCTTTTCGTGCACTCAGTCATTCATTCAGTCATTTTTTCATTTCTTCCTTCCTTCCTTTTGTTTTTTCTGTATGATCCACAACAGATAGATACCCCCCCGTACCCACCAAGAATGAAAGACCCCAATCCATGCAAAAGAAGAAAATACATAAACAGAACACACACAGCTGCGTGCTTGTTCACCGTCACATATACCCTCACTTCTTCTTGTTCTTGCAAAAACAGTTCAGGTAGGGGATATTTCCCGTCTGCTTTCCGGGACCGACGCCGACTCCGCCTTCGTCAAGCGCAACAAATCCCGGGAGGTCCAGGAACTCTCTCTCGAATTGCACACCCGACAGAGACCACTCAGGCTCACATGCAGCTCTACCGAGGTAGGCAGGTACTCAGTGCGTTCCTTTGTCTCTGGAATGTCTCTTTTGTGTATTTCATCAGCCACTTCACACCTAGAAGTCCGCCAGTCCCTCTCCACCCTTCTGGTCAATATTCCCATATGGTATGCTCCACCAGTGAACGCACAGACAACCGAAGAAGTCTTTCTCCGTTGTTTCGCCAGGGGCTCTGTTTTCTTGCATTTCTTTCATACTCTCTACGTCTGGGCTCATCCGCATGAATGACTGTCATCCTTTTTCTTTTCCGCCGTTTCGCCTCGCTGTGGCGCAGGAGTGGAAGTTCTTTATGGTGGCCATCGCCTCTCTGATGGATCAGGTCAGTCAGTCAGTCAGTCAGGGGCACTGATGGAAAGGTGGGGGGTTCCCTTCTCCGCTTTTCTTTCTTTGTTCTGTTCCCTCCTTCCTTTCCCTTTGCTGCCTTGCGTCCTTTTTGGTCTGCTTTATTTGCTCTTGCGTTCTTTAATCCTTTCTCTTGCGTTCTGCGCGTTTGTGTTTTCCTTTCTCTTTTTGTTCGTTGGACGCTCGAGTCTGACAGAGAAACACCCCCCTCTGCTTTTGTTTTATTTTTTGTGTACTCTTTTTCGCTGTCAGTTTGATGCCTGGGGCAGGGGGGCGAAGGGCAAAGGGGAGAGAGCGAGGATGGAGGATTAAAAAACACATAGGAAGAAGGGAGAGAATCAAGGAAAGATCGAAGACAAGACGGAAGGCGGGCTGGCGGGAATGGGAGAGAGGAAGGAAGGAAGGAACGGAGGAAAGAAATCGTGACAGAGAGTAAAATGCCTCAACCGCATTTGCTTCCTCGTGCGCGCCCTCCATCCACCCACTTTATGCACTTACACACTGTGATAGACTCTCTGAATGGTCACTTAATTCCTCCATCATCCCTTCAAACAAGGATGCAGGTGGAGCGGCAAGCAAAGGAAGCCAAGTGTGCGATCAGCGGGTTCCTCAAACAGCAGTGGGCACTGGCGGATGTGGATGGCACAGGTCTCTCTCTCTCCCTCTCTCTCTCTCTCTCTCTCTCTCTCTCTCTTCCCATCTCCTTCTTCTCTCCCTTCCTTTCACTGTTTCTTTGGGTCCTTCTCTGATTCTATTCCGCAGCCTGTCAGATGTGTCGGCTTTCTGCAAGTCTGTGTTTGCGTTCCTACGCCTGTGGTGTTGACGGAAAGGTGTGAGTAGATATTGGTGTGTGTGTGTGTGTGTGTGTGTGTGTGCGTGTGTGCGTGTGTGTGTGTGTGTGTGTGT
>JAHBMJ010003158.1:0-5000 GCA_018398765.1 Chromera velia
CCCCCCCCCTCCGGCCGCCTCGTGAGCTATAGCCTGCGATGAGAAATTTGTGCGTGTCCTGAGCGATACGGTCTCGTTCAGTAATTTGGTTCAGTAAAGTCGACAAAGCTGCTCTTCTTTATTCTGAAACCGTCAGACCGGCGCGCGCGCGCTTCGCTGCGTCCTGCCCAGCTTAACCAGGCCGCCTACTTTCGCTCTGGGGACCGCGCTTTTCTCTCGAGTGTTGCACTTGTTGCATTTCGAGCAACGCATCGATCGAACTGCCCGTAATTCTGCAATTCAGGTCATCCTTTTTCCGAGCCCCCTTCTCTCTCCCAAACTTGCTACCCTGTACACAAGTCGTGAGGGCCGGTCAATTGAATCTCGATCCGTCACGCACGTCCTTCCGACACTGCCTGTGCGCGGGACGACTCATTTTCGAGGCGGGGCCCTCCCTCTCTTGTGATCCGAGCGGGAACAAACGACGATCTGCGGGCCAACACCGCAGCCAACGCAATGAAGAAGGCGTACTGCAGAAGCAATAATCGGATATGCTGCTCTCCTCGAAAGGACTGTCGGAAGGCGAAGCTCAGGCCAACAATTACACAAACCCAGTCAGTCTGGTACGGATTTTTCCGAAGAAGCCGAATCTGGAACCTGTTTTGAGAGAAGGTAGCTGGAAGGACGTTATTCTGCAATCGAAGTTGTTACTCCTCCTCTTCTTGGCATGCTTCATCTTTGCTCCACTGCAACAAAGGTAATATCGATGCCCCTGCATGCGCATTCTATATATAGGGATACTTCTTTCTCCGCAGATACATTACACCAGAGCATGAAAGTGATACCGTTCCAAAGCTTTTCGTTTGCTGCGTTCAACCTGATGGAGAAGAAGTCGATTTGCATACGAACAGAATGGAAGACACTCGTGTTGCACTTTATTAATACAACTGATCCCAAGCGCTCTTGTGTTGCAGTTTTCGACTTCGGAACGAAGGAAGGCTGCTGGAAGGCTATCGACCGATCGATCGATTTGCATTCGCGGTTCCGCTCCTGTCCTCTGCCCTCCAGAAGCCATTGGCGGCCTTTCAATCGATCGATCGATTGACTCTTTCATTGGAGTCCCAGGATGTTCTTCTCCGCGCTCTTTGTCCTCGCGACTCTGGTTGGAGCCTCTGGACTTCGGCATCTGACCAAAGCGAAGGAACAATACCCTTGCAGGTGCTTTCGATCCGAATTCTTGGCACTATACCCTACAGAACATGCCTCTGACTGGTGGAACTGTTGAGGTTTTGAAGAACGTCATCTCAAGCTGATGCCGCCTCCTCCGTGCAGCGACCTCTATCCAGGCACGTCCAGCCCGAAATTTTTTGGCGTTTCATCCTGAAGCAAGCTCCTGTTGACGCCAATCGAAGTCGCTTGCAGAGTCTGCGGCAACTCTGACCTCCTGCTTTAGCGAATGTGCCGCAAGCTTGGACAAAGCCGAATGCCCGACTGCTGTAACGGATTGGAAGTTCGAGTTCGCGATTTCCGATGTTGAAGTCTCAGCAGCAGGTCAGCGGAATCGGGCTTCACGCTTCGAAACGCCTGTCTGCCTACCTTTTGGCACAAAGGTGCACCCATCAAATTTGAGCGCTCCTTCCAGGCTGTGGAGCCGGGCAGCAACGGTTTCTCTGCACACCGAAGAGAAGCGAGAAGGGTGAATGCGATACGAGAGAGGATGGAAGCATGACTCACGGTGACTTCTGCTGGACGGCTTGTGGCGAGGCTGAGTGTCCCGAGGAAAAGTAAGTCGGCCGAACGACGCGTCGATTCCAAGGTTGCGACCTGACTTCACATTTTTTAGATTTTCGTGCAACTGGTCTATCTTTTCCTGTTGCTCTCTCGCCAACCGCTGTTGCCTCTCGCTCAATCGACCAAGGGATTCGTTCTCTGTCAAAGCGCACAAAGTTTTGTGAGCGTGCCCGACATCTTGCAGGTTGGCCGACGGGGCGTTCTTCCTTGGATCTCCAGTTCGCAAAGTGGACGATTGCGAGGCACAGTTTCGAGTCAAGTGTGCCGTCCCTGAGCACATCTCGATGGAAGAAGCACAACTCCACAAACGGAAGTTCGGACTGAAAACCGCCAAGATTGAATCTTAAGCACATTATCGATACATCCCGGAATCTTTTGGAAGTTTCGCTTTCGAGCGTCGATTATTGCACCGAGTTTTGAAAGACGGAAGTGTTCTTTGTCACCTGTCGTCCCGAGCCTTGATGTCGATCTTATCCCTCCAGGAAGGTTCGCTTTTGTCTTGTTGCAATCGCGCCACATGCAAGTCGTGATGTTTCATGAATCATGATCGATGCATTCCCATACATTCTGATGTCCTAGCCGAATCATTGTTCACTGATCGCTAGACCCATCGTTTTTAATCTTTACTTTGAATCTTTGATCGATCGGCTTGTCTGCTAGCTTAATTGTCTGGTGGCTCATTAATAATATAATTAACTACTAGTTAACATACCTTCATCTTCATTCATTAAGTCATACTATAAACAAAAGCACCCGCCTTTGATGATTGCAATTGAATCTTCATTGATTGACCGCCGGGAATTTAACCCTGATCTGAACTTGATTCTGAAGATTGAATACATGTATATGACTTGATCAATAACATCCGATCAACCATACATGATTACCGATCATGATATCAGATATTGCCCTTTTTATTAAAAAACTTTACGCCACATCGATTTGTGAGTACGTATGATATTAAAATTAAAACGTCTAGTAAAACGTGTGTTTAAACATGTGTGAACTTCTTAATTGATATTTAGGTATTGCATAAATATGATTTCAGTATTAAAGTATTGCAATCTAGATTGCAATGAAAGCTATAGCAATAAAAGATTGCAAATATTGCAAATTAGAAAAATTACTGGTAAAAATATTGATGATATTTTTTTTTTTAAGACCAAAAGATATCAATAGAACTAGCAATCCCTGCAAAGACCTAGGAATTTAGACAGGAATTTAGAGGAATTTAGACAGGAATTTAGAGGAATTCAGACAGGAATTTAGAGGAAGTTAGCCAGGAATCTAAAAGAATTTAGACCTCTAAATTCCTAAACTTTGGAGGTCAATATAGTTCCACTGCTGACTCATCAGACCCGACACCTCTCAATCGTGGAGCGCCGTCCAACCTTAAATCTTTAGTCACTACTGAACGTCTTCTAGCGCCTCTGGCTACCTCTAGGTATAAGTTAAATGGCTGAGTAGCCCTTAACACCTATCTAAATTCCTCTAAATTCCTGTCTAAATTCCTCTAAATTCCTGTCTAAATTCCTAAGTCTTTGCAGGGATATCTCAGGCCCCGCACTCGATTTTTTTTTTTTAAGAAACTACGTTAAAGAATGTCCGGTGGAATGTTTGGTAAAAAAGTCCAATTACTGGACATCTAGAGGGACATTAATTTTGACCTACCTTTTTGAAAGGTCAACTCACCATTTTGAAAAAGTCTGGCTACTCAGTGGCTGGTGGCTCTCATGATATAAATTAATAGGGTACTAGATAAAGTATAAATTAAGCTGAAAATCTGTGTACAAAACGGGCTTTAGCGGGCTTAAACTTAGCCGTAAAGCGGATAGAAGCTAGGCTAGAAGCAAACAATAACAGTTAGTTGAATAACTTTTAAAAGCCTTCAACATTTTTTTTTTTCATATATTAACTATAGAAAAAATGTCCAGTTATCAAAAATCCCATCAAAAGTGTATATTAAAATCCCCACTGTAGTAGCTTAAAATGCTATAAAACCCTTTTTTCCGTTTTTGAATGGGAATTTCATTAGAAAAACGTTTACAATCACGAAAAGGATGAAGGAGGACAAAAGCATGTCGAAGCAGGTCGAGGAATGAGCGTGGGGTCAGGGACGGCACATAAGCACCCCTTGCATGCTTATCTCCCACTCAGTTCGCACCGAGACTTAATATCCAGTCAGACCTGCGAACACACCACGGAGATCGATTGATATCCTGAAGCATGCTCAAAGTACAAGAATTTTTGGAGGTGCAACTTGATCGGTATATCGGCTTACCTTCACACAGTTCCTTCGTTTGCTTTCGTCAACTCCTTTTCACTGATGTAGACAGTCACCTCAACAAATTCCTTCAGTCTACTTTAAGACAAAGAGAGGGTCTTCCAATGGATTTTCACTGAAAACCCTAGCTACTTGTAAGAGTGGTTTGATTAATATGCATGAATACTTCCCCTCAAAGTGTTTTTCTAGGTTTTTCTTTCATGCGATCGGTTTTTTTACCTCTCTAAAAGTAGCTAGCACTAAAAAAGCATATTAATATTTACGTGTATAATGCGCATAACTATAGGCGCATAAATGGTCTTATAATTGTAAAAAAAAACTTGAACTTTAATTACTCATACCCATGGCTAGGCTAATGGCCTACTGTTTTAATTGAGGTTGTTAAATTTGCATGTATAGCAATATAAATTCTAAGCTCAGTAGGAAGAAGCCTAGTAAGAAGCCTAAGATAAAAATTCATAAAATACATATTAAAACACTAATTGTGAATTATTCTTAAATATTGATTAATATAAGCAAACATGGCCGTGCCCATCACTCTGCACGCCTGGGGGTAGACACCAGCCCTCCAGGTTTTCCCCGTCCTTCAATGTTGACCAGACAAGCCACACTCATGGCCGTAACCAGTTTTTGAGAAGGCAGTGTTGTGTAGAAGAAGAAAATCGGAGGAGACGGCGAAAATCTGGGGGCATGACTCGATGGGGGTTTTCTACCTGGGTCAGGACGGCAAGTCACACATATGCACTGTCACGCCATGGAACACTTCAGGACGGCTGTGATGGTGTGAGCTTCCCAGCCTGAGTATACGAACACCGGTCAGGGAAAAGCAAAAAAAATAAAAAAAAAAGAGAAAAAGAGAGAGATGGGATAGAAGAAGGCGGGTAGCTTGGCTCCCCCCGGTCATCTTTTAATCCTACAGACCAGCGTTTAAAGCCGACCTTTTCTC
>JAHBMJ010003158.1:10000-82500 GCA_018398765.1 Chromera velia
TGCCTTTTCCATCAGCATCATATATGATTGTACAGCCTGTCGTGTGATTTCGGGGCCCTCTCCGCATCGGAATTGAACAAGGCAAGGCGTTATTCGGAAGATCCGAAGTCGGTCAGGAAAATGAGAGCTCAACACCTTTTCAAAAGCTCTCCGAAGTCTCAGATTTACCGCATCTACTTTGAAGCGAACACATTCGCCTGCATTGTAAAGATAAATATGGTGTGGTTTTTGCCTTCTTCATTCGCCGCTTTCGAGTGCGAACCCGCGACTTGCATCTATATATATATATATATATATATGTGTGTGTATATACATATGCACGAATGTTCATAAACAGACATGCAAACAGGGGCTTAGCCGTCTGTGTGTTTACTCTGTTTGTCCTCCTAATGTTTTCCAGGTAGATTGTCGGGGCTTTCCGTCTTTCTGTATCAGTCGTTTGACCTTTTCATCATTCCTGTTCCTGTCTACACTTCTCTGCCCACCTCTTGCGGTCCTGTGTCTGGCACAGTCTTGCTCTTGCAGTCGGCCTTCTGGTATATATCCCTATGTGTTTTTCCACATATGTCTCACATGTTCGGTGTTTCCTGATCTCTCGTTGCCCTCCCCTGCCCTTTTTTCTGTTCGATCGTCCGGAGGCCGGGGGGTGGGATACGATGCATATTGATTCGTATACAACAGCATGCAAGAAAATGTGTATGCATGGCCAGAGCATTGGAACGTCCATGGAATTTCCTCACCTTTGCTCGTGTCGCGGCCGCACAGAACTTATCTGCGTCAACATGCTGTGGTGATGGACGTCAATTGGTCCCCCTTGCGGCGCATTTCCCAATGATTCCCATGAATGCTATTTCGCGTGTAACAGTTACCTGTAAATTCCACTATCAACTATGGTCAACTGTACAAAGATGTTTTCCCAATGTCTTCCTTTTTTGCATGTCGGGCGGTACATTGGTTGCATGGCGGTCCCCTTAATCACTTGTGCGCTTTTTTTTTTTATGATGATAAGTTCCTCTTTGACGCTCTTTGATGTACTAAATAAATATCCTGTTTGACCCTCTTTTGTACCAGCTGTAAAAGGATGATTTAGAAAGGCTTTGGACATGTGTTTGCTATGGTTGTGATTGTTTGGTACGACGGTGCAGGCAAAAACGTACGAGGCAATGATCCATGACGAATGTAGTATGCTGAGAACCTTTTCCTCTTCTGCCTGTTTCAGGAACCTTGGTTTCTGCGCAACAGGGGATGTACTTTCAATGGTCTTCGTGCGCTTCCACATTTTTGAATGTCAGATCGTTCTCTTGTTTATAAGAATGTTAGATACATTGATGTATCCAAATTTTTAATTCTTATATAGATTTTTCCTATAAAGAAAAAGAATGACACTTAGAATGTAGTAAAAGTATGCCAAAATGATGTTAAAGTAAACGGCCTAGTACCCGGGCCTACGTCTAACTTACATAAAAAAATTTAAGTTCTATATACTTCTTTCAATATAGGAACACCTAATTTTATACAGTATGGTTAGGAGCAATGAAAGTAGGACGGTTACTAGGTGGCCGCTAAGCTGCCCGGTTACCAATTTTGTGGTTACAGTAGTAGTGTTCCAATGGTAGTGGTAGTAGCTAAAAACAGGCAGATTTGGCCATATTCTAAATCAAACTTAACCTACAAAACCAATTTTAAACTACTAAGACTAGTAAAAATAATATCTTTGGCATTCATTAAAAGTTTATTCTAGTAAGATTCAATATTCATCATTAGGGCTGGAAAAAGGTTCATTGAGAAAAGGTTTAAATATAAAAAAGTGAACCTGTTGAACCTGTTTTGAACCTGTTGAACCTGTTTTGGAGGCCAGACGCACGGCCACTGGTACAAAGCCGGCCAGGCCCGCGCCACCCGCGGCTGATATAGGTGAAATAAAGAGCCGGAGCCGCGCACACAGCAACTGTCCCCAGCTGGTTCAATCTATTGTGTTGGATAGACGCATGTCAGTATATGTCAGCATCATATGTCAGTATGAAAACTTATGCTGACGGTTGCAGAAGTGAAGAAGTACACGTGACTTACCAAGTTTTCCATTTGCAAGGCCTCGCATCAAAATGGACAGTATCAAAATGGACAGTATCCACTGAAGGAATGAGGAAGTATAGAGTTTGTTTGACAGCAGTCTGCACGACAGTGTAATTGACAATGTCTTTTTGGAGGGGCTGCTTCAGACTCGTACCGGCAGCAGTCACTCTGCTTGCTTCCGCTACTGCCGTCTCCGGATCTTTTTTTTTGAACTCCCAGCTATAAGAGGGCTACCCATAGGTCCGACCTTTTTCACTGTACAACGGTATAACACCGGGCAGGCTCCGAGGTGGACAAGAGGGGGGTTGAACAAGAATGTTGCTCCTCATGCGAAGTACAAAGCAGGTGACACAATATTGCCAATTCACATGATCAGGTACACTGATGAGTATTCGAAAACAGAGTTTCAATCCGATTTTGTGTGGCAAAAGGTTGGAATGAATGTAAACCCAGATATTTGGGTGCCACCCGCGGTAGCTGGGAGCGGTGGGGGCCATGGGGGGGAGCAGGGCGGGGGGCAACAGGCTGGGCCGGGAGCAGTAGGTCAAAGAAGCGGCGGTGCACGGAGAGGGAGGGGGGGAGCGGGGGCCGCGGAGCAACCGGTGAACAGATGAAGGAAAGAAAGAAACGCTGTGATGGTCTTATGTTAACTAAATTATCATGATTGATACGATCATATAAATTTAATTATGACATTTTCCAATTTTTTCAGGCTTTTTTGATTACTAATTTTCGACTATAAACAGTGAATAACTTGAGACTAGCACCTAATATGAGCGTAAATATTGATTTAAACTATTTAAAAACACTACTAAGGCATAGATTCTATAATAAAACGTTCTAAAAATGCATTAAAGCCTAATTTAAAGGCATAAAATAACACGAAAAAATGAGGTTTCTATTAATTAAAAGTGAACCTGTTTTTGAACCTGATTCAGGTTCATTACTTTGAAGTGAACCTTGAACCTTGAACCTTGAACCTTTTCCTAGCACTATTCATCATTTTATGGCTAAACTCTAACTCATATATCACTATGTATAGCATATTAATATATGATATTATAGCATATATAATTTGATTATGATCATTTCAGGGCTTTAAACTGCTAATAAGTTAAATTGTTAGGCTTTAAAATACGTTTAGCAACTGTTTTTACCAGAGTTTTTCTCTGAACTACCATGGTAGTGGTACACGCCTTCAGGTCTGCCGGTTACCATCTCATGGTTACCAAACTGACGGTTATTCGCTACTCGCTAAAAGGGGCTGGTAGTAACTCCTAACCGTACAGTGACTGCATGTGTACTTAATTTTGAAAATTAAGCATTAAAATTTGGAAACCGCAATTTGTAACTCCCAATTTAACTCCTAATTCATCAGAGTGTATATATCACTAGAATCAGTGACTAAATAGTACATCATGCTGCTTCATGCATAATCATGTAACGTCTAATGCAACGTTTATTCCATAAATTAAATTTAGTATTCAAAAGTCTTAGATTGGTCTTAAATTGTCATAAAACCAACGTATAAGTACAATCTAGTACTGAGTCTACTCCTAGGTCTACTGAGTCTACTCTGACTTTCAAGTCTAGTTTCAAATTCAAACTACATCATATAATGAAAACAAACTCATTTTGACAGTACACACATAGAACTGTAAAAAAAAAAAACATAAAAAAACACAAGAATGACAAGACTAGGCCTAGGCAGAAGAGTCTGAGAAGACAACTTCAAGACAGGCTGCACTACCCTATACATGTTACTCTAATTTGGCCATATTACCTTAGTCCTGAACTTTTGAAGTTGCAGCTAGACACGCCTGTCGTCAAACACACAGAATGGCTGAAACGCAAAAGTACAAAGAGAAAAAGCTAGAGAAAAAGGGTGAAAACAAATCGCGTGTGGGTAGAATGGCGCCTTTCAATGGGCCCCCTTGCAAAAATTCCTTCGACTCTTTTCGACTCACAGACGTCACTGGGCAGTGGCGAAAAGCCTTGCAAGGAAGTCGATAAGTTTGCATTGACCCCTGCAGGATCAGTCACGCGTGCGCAAAAGTGACACTGCAACTCTACATCCAGACCTTCTCGTTCGCTCATTAGTTCTGTATTCTGCCTGCATGCCGTCTTGTCTCTAGCTACTCACTAGAATGAAGATCTTGAATCCAACGAAGGAACAAAAATAAACAAAGAAGCGAGAGGAGACAGAGAGCGAGCGAGCGAGAGAGAGAGAGAGAGAGAGAGAGAGAGAACGACGTAAAAAGGGACCAACAAAAAGCCTTTCGTTTCACGTGCATGGCTGTCCGTCAGCATCTGCAGTGTAGAGCCAAACCTTCTTGGGCCTGCACACAGAGCACAACCTGACAAGAATATTGGAACAAGAAACGGACTCGCACGCAACAAGAAAGCAAAAACAATGCAGGCAGAAAGAAGAAAGCAAAAACAATGCAGGCAGAAAGAAGAAAGCAAAAACAATGCAGGCAGAAAGTCTTAGAAGAAAGCAAAAACAATGCAGGCAGAAAGAAGAAAGCAAAAACAATGCAGGCAGAAAGTCTTAGAAGAAAGCAAAAACAATGCAGGCAGAAAGACGAAAGCAAACACAATGCAGGCAGAAAGAAGGAAGTACAAAGAAGGCAGGCTGTCATCCATTCCATGGTTCGTCTGCCAGGACATTTAGTCAAGAGAAGTGCAGGCAAAATTGGACTGTCATCAGAGAAGCACCGGCACTTCGTTCTGATAGGATAAATACAAAAATCAACAAACACACCAAGGCTCAAGTCTCCATTGAAGATTCCTAAAGCCCCAAACCGCCTCTCTGTCTGTTTCTTTGGTGGGGTTTGGTCTCCAAAAGGTATCTGCAAGTGTGTATGCTTCTGCTTCTCTGGCTGTAGGTCGCTTTGTTGCATTACTTCTCTTCGTGTCCGAGAGTGCTTTGCCCCTCAGCCAGAATGCCTCCATCCATGCAGACAACCTGACTCGCACGATGGTCTCTGGCACGCATTCAGACCTTTGCAAAACTTTCTTTCTTTCTTTCTTTGTTTGCATCTCTGCATGCCAAAATTTCTCTCCTGATGTCCTGTCCTGACTCTCTGCGGGTAGCACGCAATAAAAGAAGGAAGAAAGAAAGGGGTCAAGTGTGAACACACAACAGGGAGAATTAAGGGCTTTACATATCGTTCCGTATCGACTCTGTCCGTTTCCCTTTTTCGCTTTTTTCTTTTCGTTCTACATTAGAGGGAGAGACTGAAATAATTAAGATCAGATGATTGGGGGACAGGAACTTTTCTTCCACACCCGCCCTTGACCCTACTTTTCCTTTGCCCCCTCTCTTTTCGATTCGTTCTTTGTGAACAGACTTTCGCAGGGTGCATGCCAAATAGTTATTCATAAATGCGTCTTATCAGCAACTAAACGGAAGAAGGACCTGAAGGATGAGAACAAAACGAAAGGTGGACTCAGGGGTGACGTGAAGATGCATTCCTTCCAACATAATGAATGCCTCGATCGACTCAGACTGTCTGACTGTGCCTCTTTTTGCACGCTTTCAACATTCGTGAAAGGAATACTGTCAGTGTCGAGCAGGGAAGTTGTTCGGGCAAAAATGATTGGCGAAACCCAATACTCCTCTAACTGCTGCACCCTTCAGGTCTGACAGGCAGGCATTCAACTACAAAAGAAAAGGACAAAAGCAAACCACCGTTGCATGCGATAAAGGGAGGATAGAGAAGATGAATGACCTGCCTGACCAGCAGAAATACATGAAAAAAAAAGAAAGAAGAGAAAGACGGAGTTGACAGCGCTATCTGATGGAGACCGAGGAAAACGTCCTCAAAACGTCCTCCGCTCTTCGTTGCTCTGCTTATTGTCTCTGCATGTGCACGAGTGAATGAAGAGGCCTTCCCCCAACAAGTCGCTCTCAGAGAGCGCCCAATCTGGGTGCTCGTGAGGAACCAAACTGAAAGAAAGGAAAAGAAAAACAAAATTAACAGAAAGTGCTGTTGGGACAGCGCAGAAATTGTCTGCTCTCCCCCCCCGCCCCGCCCCCCTCTGTCTCTGTCCCTCCCTCTCCTTCATTTCCTGGTCGACTCTATGCACGTGCGCAGACGTGCGCAACACGGTCCGTCTCCGTCTCCGTATCCCCCCCTTCTCGCTTTCCTGCTCCTTCTCTTTTCTTTTTTTCCAACCTATTGGTGCCTCACTTGGATACCAATTTCAATATTGTTACAGATATATGGTACAGCACATTGACCAAGTGCAGCACAAACAAGCGGGTCACTTCCCTTCCACAGAGACGAAGTTTTTGGCCAAAAGGTGAACAGAAAGAGAACGCGCCTAGCTGCTTCGCCAAGTTTCTGGTTGCCTTCGAAAGAAAATACAAAGGAAAGAAGAAAATGAAGAATGCGGGAAAAGAAAACAACACAAAGGCAAGTTCGCTCGTGCGCAAGTGGGAAGGGAAGGACCGTGATGTTACATTACACACTTTTCTCATGCAGCCAAACTTTTACTTTTTCTTTCCGAATCAACCGGGGTACACATTCAAAGACGAGTTTTGGATATGTTCTTTTGCTGCCGCATCGACACTTTCTCCCTCTCTTCCTTCAACCTTTCTTTTCCGCGCTTTCTTTTTCTTGTGTCTCTGTTCTCTCCTCTCTCGTGCATTCGGAGTGTATTCGGTCACCGTGTCTTCATCTCGCGATCCAAATTTTCACGTCTGTTCAACTTCGTTTCTTGTCTTCATCTCTCCTCAGTCTGGCATGCGGTTTTCTTTCACGAGCGATACTTTTTCCTCTCATCTGTGACTTCTTCTTTTTCCGATCGGAAGCACCAAAGCACATTCCTCGAACTATCGGATTTGCGTCCTCATATCATGCCTTATTCCTCCTCTATCGAGACATGCGCTCATGATGAAGCTTTGAGGGCAGATTGAGAACTTCAAGTCGGTCCATTCCCGAGACACACACGCAAACAGACAGAAAGACCATGGAAGTCGTATGACCTCACATAATTTATTTCCCCCTTCCTTTTCATTCCTTTCCATTCCGTTACTGTTTCCATCAATGTTTCTTCATTAAATCAGACCCCCGTGACTGCCCCCCTCTTCGGGTGCTCCTTGTCCCACCAGAAGGGCTCCCTCGAGACAACAGAGAGCACAAGGGGGGCGAAGGTCTCCAGAGGTTTGCACTCAAAGTTCGGGTCGAAGGAACACTGGTCCCACCTGCACCCATTCATTCAAGCAGTCGTTGTCTATCTCGTCCTTTCATCTATCCATCCATCCTTTCTATTAGCACACACACCCGTTCTCCTTGAGCAGGATGGATCACGCAGACGAGCAGGATGGATCACGCAGACGAGCAGGATGGATCACACAGACGAGCAGGATGGATCACGCAGACGAGCAGGATGGAGCACGCAGACGAGCAGGATGGAGCACGCAGACGAGCAGGATGGATCACGCAGACGAGCAGGATGGATCACGCAGACGAGCAGGATGGATCACGCAGAAGGAAGAAAACGAATGGGACGACTGCAGAAGACCAGACAGTGCACACGCAAAGACACTAACTCTTGGCACCGACACACTCGTGCACACACACAGACTGGCCTCTCTTGCTGGAGCGCACGCGCGCGCACTCTCTCTCTCTCTCTCTCTCAACGGCAATAACCCCTCTCACGTTCGACTACCCAGACCCCCCTTCCCTTCCTTTTCCCCTAGCCGAGGAGACTGACTTCTCACAGAAGTCCGCGCACTTCTGGAAGCACGGATGGTCCTTGTAGACGTCTCTGCTGTTCTTGTTGTCCCCATTGTGGTGGAAGTAGTAGTACCCCTGGAAGACCTCGTGGTGCGCCAGCACCCACCTGCATGAGGACGGGCGGGGAGACAACCAGAGGGAGAGCAGGGGGGAGGCAAGAAGATTTGGGCGTCTTCTCTTCTTGTCACTTCCCTTCTCTTCCCTTTTTCTCCTCGCTCATTTGCCTTCTTCTTTCTTCCCTTCTCCGTTTATGTCTTTCGAGCTGACAGTGAAAACGCAGACGGGAAAATAGGGTTCTCCCTGTTGATTGCTCTTTGTACGAGACTCTTCCCTACGCAAAAGGAGGCAACGGAATCCAGAGCAAAGGCAAAAGACTGTATACAACAAGTGAAAGACCAACCAACCAGGTCTCCGGAGAGACGAAGGGTCTCAGAAGGGACGCGACCACCTCTCCGTGATTCTGGGGACACTGCAGTTCCCCAATGTCGTGGAGGAGGCAGGCGACGATCGTTTCCTCGTCGGCGCCGTCTCTCATGGCACGCGTGGCGGTCTGCAGACAGAACGCCAGGAGGAAAGAGAAGAACTAAGGGATTCGACTCCACACAGCTGTTCGATCCTGTCCTTCCTCCCATTCCTGGTTGACCAGGAGATGGAGGGCGAGTCTGACTTTGTACCAGCTGTACA
Organism: Chromera velia; assembly: GCA_018398765.1. NCBI lineage: Eukaryota > Chromeraceae > Chromera > Chromera velia. The sequence continues at coordinate 18,505 of JAHBMJ010003158.1, forward strand.
AGAACTACTTTTTGGAGCTACAGCAAAGCAAATTGGCGCGACGTGCCTTTCAAGAGAAGAAAGGACAAGGCAAAAGCCATCGATTTTTTTTTTTGTCTGAACAAAGAAAAGGGAGGGGAGGACAGTGACCGGGGAGTCCAACCAACCAACTAACCTGTAGTCCGTGAGTGTAGAGGTCGACAGGGGCACCCAGCTTGAACTCCTCTCCCCTCTGCGCCTTCAGCATCTCAAGGAGACGGTCTGCGAGCTTCTGGGGGGAGCATGCCACTCTGCAAACGTCCGGCAAGACATGGAGCGAATAGGTCCCAAACGATTCACTCACGCTGTTCCGAAAACAGAGAAAAGAGAAGAAGTGACAGAGGATGCTTTTCGGAAAGGAGATGCGCCATCCTGTTGCTCACCCAATCCCAAAAAACAAACGGCGAGTCGGATCGACCAAAAAAGGGCACAGAAGAAGTGACGGAAAAGTGGCAGGATTGATATCACAAGCTTGTCGGAGCAGTGACAGACAGAACGGAGGCGAAACATATGTGCTTCACTGAACGTGGCTGACTTGAACAGTTCCGTCATCAGCTTGACGTCCTCCTCCGTGGCGCTCTTCAGCTCAGTGAAGTCGGATGGGATGTGGGCGAGGATGTCCTTCTCCTTGTGGGCCTCTGGCAGGGGGGAGGGGGGCGTGGAGGGGGGGAGGGCGGCTTTGAGAGAGGCAGGCGAGGCCGTGGAGGTGTCTCGCCTGCCCTCCTCAGAACCCCCATCTGCCTCTGCCTTGTCTGTGAAGAAGCAGCTTCCCATCCCGTCCCTGTCGACGTAGCAGCCCTGAAGGAACCGCCCCCCTCCTGTCTCTGCAGCTGCCTGAGCAGTCGTGGCGTCGATGTCGGTGCGGCCGTGGAGAACCTGAAGGAAGGCGGTTGGACAGGAAGAAAAGAGAGGAAGAGAGAAAAAAAGGTCAATGCTTGTATCACTGGCGAAAAGAACGACGAGAAGAATGTAGTGAGCCTGAAGATGACGTGAAAGCAAGGAGGGTCCGTCGGGGAACGACGAGAAGACAGGAACGAGAAGGGAACGAGGACAGCTGCAAGGAAGCTAGGGGAGGGAGAGAGACACAGAAAAATAGAGTCACTTGTTCCTCTCGAACAGTCTCCGGATTCTCATTTCATAACATCCTTTGTGTTCAGTTGTTCGCTTGTATGTGCTCATTATCCTTCGTGTGTGTCCTCTTTTCTCTCAGAGGGACACATCCACCACCCATCTTCCTCTTTCCCACTGACCCTGTGGTTATCGACGATGAACAGGTCGCCGTCTCCGAGTCGGAAGGAGACGGCCCTCTCTGCCATGATGTCCGCGAGCGCCTTCCTTCCTCTGAAGTACCTGCAGGCAGGCAGGCAAGTCGAACACATCCATCCATCCATGACAGAAAACGATGAATGTGACCTCACTTCTTTCAATCACTACCGAACTCGCACTCCTCTCTCTGAGAAGGTCTTGATCCTTCCTATCTGCTCCCTACCCACAAAAGCCCAGACCACTAACAGAAAACACCCCCCCATGCCCCCACCCACCTGTCTTGCGTCTCCCCGTCCACCCAGAGGGGCGCGTAGTCGAGGCGGCCCGAGAAGTTGACTCTCCAGGGGGTGACACCGTCGGGCTTCACCTGAATGTGGGGCTTCTCCTGCAGTCATGCGAGAATGTATGTGGAAAAAACAGATGTATGAGATTCATACAATCAGAGCGACATGGGGTCCTTCTGAATGAGCGGAGTTTTTCGTGTCAGCTTGCCACGGCCCGTCACGGCCGAAGTAAACGAAAGGAAAGGGCCAGAGCGAGACTTGAGAGAGCAACTGCGATGTCCAGAGAGACAAAAGGAAGACGAGAGGCAGGCAGGCAGATAAACCAACTGAACCATCAAGCAAAAGAGAGTGAAAGAGCGGGGGAGAGAGAGAAAGAGAGAGAGACAGATAGATAGACAGACCAACCGACCTGCACGTGGCAGTTGTTGGCGTCCTGGTAGAAGAACCTGACGGGCATCGTGGACAGGAGGCGGAAAGTCTCGGGGTCTCTCTCACGGAGCACTCGGGCTGCTGCGAAGCTGTCGGAGACCAGCGAGGCCCCCCCCCTGGCGCTCTGCTTGATGCAGTGGAGCAGCTGATACTGTGGCATAGGGTCTCTGTAGGGATTGTCCACATGGAGGGCGATCGCATCGTTGGTGTATGCGAGGTCGGTCGAGCTCGTCCTCTCGTCGTCAATGGAGGGGGGTGAGACCTTGACGTCAAAGACCATTCCGTAGGGGGAGTCGGCGTCTCCGTCGAGGCCCCAGTTGGTGTTTCGAACAGGGCCAATCAGCTCGGCAAATTTCAGACACACACCCTCGCGAGCGGGGAGTCCTCGAATGACTGCGAAACCTCTGCGAAGCATCTGAGAGGCAAAGCGACCAAAGACAGCATTTTTTTTTCGGAAAGCAAAGTTTGCTCCCTTGTCCTCGACCTCGACGAGATCCTTGGCCTGGAACTCAAACGCTTCGACTGTATCTGTGCCCCAGTCCTCCTCCACAGGCAGTTTCCACTTCACAGCGCTCGCATGGAGTTCCGCAGAGGAAAATCGGAACTCGTGCCCGGTGCTGAAACGCACTCGGAGAATGTCATCGCCTTCGTGCTCTACTCCTGTGACGGTCACGCCGAGGTATTCCGAGACATCGAACTTTCTCTGCAGTGACCCGGGTTGCACAAACGCAGGGTCTGTCACTCTTTGCAGCAGACTCAGCGGGTGCGCGACCACGTCTCCAACGTGCAGGTAGCCATTGACTACGCTAGCCTTTGCTTGAATGCCGGCAGTGCTCATTTTCCTGTTTGGAAATAGCCAAACGAAATCAGTTCAGTTCTGTCTGAATTCTCGTCTCCAAACTAGCCGTCTCCAAAAGGTATTCGGGGGGCAAAAATGTCAAAATTTTGGAGTGGCAAAAGAAAAATGCCTCGAAGACCTCCTCTCTGTTGCAAATTTTTCCCGGATGGTCATGGGTACTCTATGCTGGACTCAGACACTTTGTTGAAGCAGTCTGACGTGTTTTGAGATCATTATTGAGATGGTTTTTCGAGACGCGATCAGATTTGGCGAGGTCGGACCCCGGCGCGCAAACAACATGATGCATGCGCATGGCAGGCAGTGCAGCACGGCCGGGGCCCCTTCACCATTCCAGAGAGCCCCGGCACTCCTACATGCATGATCTCCCACATTCTCCCACTACTTTCGTTCAGTCCATTTCGGTCTTGAATTTATCTCAATCTCTGAAGCCCGGAAGCAGTCTTGTTCTAACGACGTCTAGGCAGCAAAAGGTACACACACATCGCCTTATTTTCAACTGCCAAGGCTCTGGCGTGCGAGCTACACGAACAGACGATATATTCCTTTGCTCAGTAGTTGGAGTCACCTGTGTGATCTTTCATTTGTGCACGTCCTGTTGGGCTGGCACTGCGTCTAGACTCGCAAAGCCTAGACCGTAGTCGCATTCAGCTTTACCAGGATCAGAATGGCAAACCGGAACACCGGCTTGACCGCAAAGGAGGTGCTTGAGCGTTCCTCGAGGCCGACCTGGGATCAGATCAAGCAGCTCTGCGTTGTGAAAGAGAACAAGACCCAAGAGATGATGGAGGAGTACGAAAACAGTAAATATCTGGAGGAATTGGATGTCAGTAGACAGATGAGCAGAAAGGAATCCGACACGACCCTGCCTCTATTGTGTTCCTCCCCTCTGCTCTCCCTCTTCTGAACTGTTGCTCACTTTCGCTCAAATGCGCTCTCATTTTTGTACTGTCTTTCTCCCTCCTCTGTCCCTGCAGAGACATCGTGAGATCAGACGTTCCCACGCAGAGAAGGAGGAACTTCGAAGGCTTCGGCGAGAACGCAAGGGGAAGAGGAAGGGAAGAGACTCACCAGACCGGTCAGCTTCCCGAAAGAAGGCGAAGCACACGAGCCACCGATCAGGCTCGTCCTCATCTTCCTCCAGCGGCAGCTCCTCAGATTCTGACGACTCCCGCTCGAGGAAGAAGCACAAGAAGGTCAAGAAGAACAAGAAGGACAAGAAAAAAAAGAAGGACAAGAAGGTAGGTCAAGCTACAAGGCCCGGGGAATGGAGAAGTCCGAGTCTATCAACGACCCATGCAGCCCTCGTTTTCTCTTTTTGCTACCTTCTCGTTGGCTTCCTTTCCTTCCCATTCCCCTCTTTTTCCCCTCATCTATCATCTGCTACACGCGCTTTCCAGTCTTTCTCCCCCCCCTTTCCTCCCCTGTCCTCTCTTCTTCTCAACTTCTTCCTCCCTTTCTTCGCCGGTTCTCTGTTCTCCTTGATTTTTTTTTTCTCCGCCCCGCTCCTGGTGCTTCCTTCCTTGTTTCTTCTTTCCCTTCTATCAAACCAACTGAGGTTTACTTACGGCTTTTTCCGACAGCGATTCAGCCGCTCATTTTTTGCGCTTTCCATCCACTCTTTCCACGAGTACGATTGCGGTTCTCATGTCTCTCTGTCAATTCTGACTTGACTCTCTTTTTTTTGCGCAGGCCAGCGACAACCCGTACAAGCTCTCCCAATTCCTTCACCAGGATGACGAGGCGAACGAGGACAACGGAAGGGAGAGGGGACACCACCACGGGAGGGACAGGGACAGGGACAGGGAGGGACACCACCACCACTCTTCAAGTCACCACTCTCACCGTCACAGGGACGAGGACGAAGACTGATCGAGCCTGCCTTCCTTCCTTCCTTCCTTCCTTCCTTCCTGTAAGAGAGGAAAAGAGAGGGGGGTGAAAGAGACACGCAGTGCCATTATGCAGGGATCTTCCGGGGGGGCTTGGCGGGGCAATTGGTGGATGAGCGAAAATGAGTCATGCTTGCTTCGACAGGCTACAAAACGAAAATCAGACCTCCGTGGACGTGCGGTGCATATCGCCAATGATACAACTGGGCACTCACTTGACGTATCGATCAAGGATTGAAAAAGAGATCATCAACCGGCTTCAAAAGTCTTTGCTTCAGAAAAATTGTATGCTGAACAATGCTGAATAAGTGAGATCTTTTCTCTCATGAGTGTACTCCTGTCTGTGTCCGTCTGTCCGTCTGTCTGTCAAAGGAGGGAGAAGAAGAAACCTCCCGTCTGTCTGTCTGTCTGTCTGCCTGCATGCCCATGTTGCCTGAGTGGCCGTTTTGTTGTTTTGTCTTTCTTCCTGTCTGCCTTTCTGTCCTTTCTTTCTTTCTTTCTTTCTTTCTTTCTTTCCTTCCTTTCTTTCTTTCTTTCTTTCTTTCTTTCTTTCCCTCTTTTCTTTCCCTCTTTTCTTTCTTTCTTTCTTTCTTTCTTTCTTTCCTTCCTTCCTTCCTCTCCTTCCTTCCTTCCTTCCTTTCTTTTCTTTCTTTCTTTCTTTTCTTTCTTTTCTTTCTTTTCTTTCTTTTCTCTCTTTTCTTTCTTTTCTTTCTTTTCTTTCTTTTCTTTCTTTCTTTCTTTCTTTCTTTCTTGCTTCTTTCCTTTCTCCCTCCCTTCCTTCCTTCCTTCCTTCTTTCCTTCCTTCCTTCCTTTCTTCATTCCTTCCTTCTTTCCATCACTAGTTCCATCATTCTTTCCTTCGTTCCTTGCTTCTTTGTTTCCTTCTTTCCTAAGCTTTCTTCCTTCCTTTTTTCTTTGTTTCTTTCTTTCGCTCCTTTCACCGGGAATCCACCCTTTCTTCCCTCAGTCTACCCCAAGAATGTCCGGTGGGTCCTGAAATAATATCATCTAGAATATCATAAAATGTATCGGATAAAGTTGCAATGGAATGAAGACTAAACGCTATCTTAGGTAAAGCAATTCAATTTTGAATTAATTGAACATTTATTATGATGAGATACTTTAATAAGTTGAATTAAAGCCTGCATGAGTTTCCCTAAAAAATCTTCCAAAAAGTCCTAGCGATATAAAAAAAAAAAACTATGAGGATTCAAATTAAGGAATTCGAAATTCAAAAAAGAAAAAACCATAGAACATATAATGCTCAATTTAAACATAAAATACGGTAACCACTTAAAGTATGGTTAATTTTATAGTTAACTCGTAAAAAAATGATTTTGGATTAGCCTCCGATTAGGATTAGGATTTATGTCTGAAGGATTGTCCTCCTGCCCCAATACCGAATGTCCGAGATACAGGCTATGATACAGCTTCCAAGGAAAACGTCTAGACATATCAGACCTCCCAGTAATAATATTTATAATTAATGCGCCGTGACCACCTCTGAACCTGCCAATGCCATCCAATGCCCACTGTAAACCTGCGAGTTGCCCCTCGTCCATGCAGTCACGGTCAACCATATATTTCTGTATGACCTCCGGCACTGCCTGACTTAGCCTCTGACTCGCTTGTCTTTTGATCTGCAGACCATAAGTAGAAAACTTATTTCATAAATTCTTGGAAACCATTTTGCGTTCCAAAACTCCCCATAGTAAATTTAAATCAAGACTGCCAATTGGCAGTGGGGCTACATGCATCAGAGATGCATCAGAGACACTCCTTGACTTATCGAAGGTTGCTCACATCACCCCTTTTACAACCAAAGTCTGCTAGGCATGCAGCGGCATAGGGAAAAGGAACCAAGCGACAGAGCGTGTATGCACGATAAAATTAACCACCTACCCTCGTTTGATCCGCTATCACTTTCTGCCAGTACATCGAAAGTAGGCAGGCGGTTTTAGCATGATTTTATAGTGACTGTCAGTACTGCCAAACAATACGTGTCGCACTTTTCCAGCATACGTGTTAAGGAAGAAGGAAGAGGGATCGTCTGGTCATTGTTCTTTTGAAAAACTTTGAGACGTCGTTGAGTTGCCCTCTTTCGGAACCACAAGAAGAGTGCCGTCTCCGCCGGCCATCGATGATCGATCTCCATCCCTCTCCTCTCGATTCGCTCCAAGACTTTCAACACTGTTAGCTGCACACCAACATCGGGTGAGACGTCGAAGCAATGCACAGCTGTCTGCGACTGTTTGTGTGTCTTCATAGATTCTTAGAAAGTCATTAAGTGCTTGAGCTGTTCCCGCTCTGTGTTTGCAGCGTTCAGTGTCGACTGGGACTGAAGGTGTACATGTAGCTGTCTTTGAATGTTCTGCATATACGTCGGCCTAGTATTTCTGTCTGTTTTCTTTTCTGCCTCCGTCTATTCAGTTTGTTGATGCATGTTCGTCTCCGTCAGGAATTAACGTCTCTTTGTGAAAAAATGCGGACTCAGTCTGCGTCTTCTCCTAGCCTAGATTGGACCGGTCACAATCAATCATACTCACAATTTTTGCTGAAAAGACTCTCCTCACTCACTTACCTACTCGCTCACGCGCTCTCTTCCTCAATCCCTTCCTCCATCGCTTCATCCTTGCCTTCCTCCCCTGACTTACTGACTCACTCACTTCTTTGCTCATCCACTCACCCCCTTACTCTTTTCCACCGACCCTCCCTACCTGCCTCCTTCCCTGCTTACTTTCATCCTAGCTTCCTTCCCTCTCTCCCTCTGCTCTTTCGCTCACTCATTCAGTCGCTCCCTCATTCATTCACTCACTCACTCAGTCACTTACACACCAACCCGCTCGCTCACTCACACAGACACCAAGCGATATCCACTTATTCAATACCTCTTTTACTAGCTGACTCGCTTGCTGACAGACTTCCTCGCTCTTTCTTTCTTGCTTAATGTCTTTCATTCTCTCTTTCTTTTTTTTTTTTTTTTCTTTTCTCCCTTTTTTTATTCTTTGTGCTTTCGTCTTTCCGTCCTTCTTTCCTCTCTTCTTTGTTTCTGCACTTTCTTTTTTCCCTTCTTCCTGTCTTCGATCCCTGTTTTATTTCTTTATTCTTCCACTTTCCGCCTGCCTCCTCTCTTTCTACATATTTTTCTACTATTTTTTTTTTCCATCTTTTCTCCAGTTTTTGTTTGCTTACTCATTTGCTTGGTACTTGTTTATCTACCTGCTTCTTTCCTACTGAGACTTTCTTTCCTTGATTCCTTCTTTTTTCCCTGCTTTATTCCTTCCGGTTCCTAACCTTCCTCCCTCCCTCCTTCCCTCCCTCCGTTCGTCTCTTCCATCTTCGTTCCTTCCCCCCTTTCCTCCTTTTTTCTATCCTTCCTTCCTTCCTTCCTTCCTTCTTTCCTTCCTTCCTTCCGTCCTTCCTTCCTCGGAAGTTCATCCCTCCCTTCCTCTCGATCACCCTCCCTGCCTCCCTGCCAGGACCTGCCTCCGTCTTTCCCCCTCCTTCCTCGCTCCCTTGCTTGCTTCATGCTTCCTTCCCTGCTTCCTAGCCTTCCTCCCTCATGAGTCATGATCTAGCCTATGATGATGGGTCTCAAACTAGGTCTCAAATTCCGTCCCTCTGTCTCTCTTTATTTTGCTCCCACTTTTTTGCAAAGATGTTGTAAAGTGGAGCTTGAAGCGGCACCTACTGTTACAGCTAGTAGCAGCTTATCGCGCCTTGATTAATTAGCCCTGAAGTCGCATGAAGAACGTTCAATAATCTTCAAGTGAGGCTACAGGAATGATGGATCAAAAAATTAAAGTTAAATAAACCATCATCAAAAAATAAAAAATAAAAAAAAATATGATGAAAGAAGAATTATTCGAGATACTGTTCAACCACTGTGACATTTTATATTAAAATGATATTAAAAGAAAATCAATTCTCTTATCAGATGTTTAAATATTTTTGAAGATGCATAGCATAGCATTGTGAAAAACCCGTACAGAATTATTCTTAAATATACGAGTCTACAAAAAGCCTGTCTAAGCCTCACTAAAGTTTATACTGGTATAAAAAATAAGTTGTCGGTGGTTTTTGTTAAGCGTTAAAATGTCTGGGCGGCTTCTGCTATTATATATCATTAATTCAAATCTGAGTGAATCAGAATGTTTATGGTGCGCCTGGGGTGAAACCACCATAACTCTGGAAAACGAAACAGGGAGCACTAAATTACAAAACAATTAAAAACAACTATAGACCAAACAATTCTTGCGACCGCGAGCGTACCTTTCCACAGCTTTAACCATGCAGTCATATAGTGTGCATCTAGTGCGCACGAATAGCGTGCGTCAAGCAATTGTCATTTTTCTTGCTTTCCGGGGCTGTTCGCAAGCTTGCTTGCGTCAGATGCGCGATGATCTGCATTGCAGTGCATGGTGCAGCAACCTGCATGCATGGGCCCCGGCAAACGTTAATTAAATAGCTTCGCGCGGCGGGTCCGCGCGCGGGCCCTCAGCGCGGAATTTTGACCTTTTCATGCATTTTCATGCATGATCGAAAATTACAAGCCGGCTTTTTTTTTTCATTCGACGTGCCTGAATGGCACTCAGCGATCTTCAAGGTTTCGGCGTTCCTCGTGCGATGCACTGTGTAGAGATCATCCGCGCGAAGTCATTGTTCCTGTTTCCGTCGGCCATTGCACTGGAGGTTTTTCTCAGTCGAGCTAGACCATCCTCGATCAAAAATCTGCCCGGAGACGGCAACATGAAAACCGTTGCGATGACCACTCAAAATGGGCTCTCTTTTGTTTCACTTGTCTTCATTCACCCTTTCTCCCTGCTCCACAGTTCGAGGACTGCACCCTCTCCTCTTCTCAAACCTGTAGATCTTTCCTTTTCCTGGCTGTCGGAGAGATTGGATGCCTTCCACCCGGTTCCAGGAGACCCCGAAGGCAGAGAACTCCTCTGGGCTATTGACGGTATGCCGTGCTATGACGTCGAGGGACGGTATCCCCTCGAAGTCGTGAGGCAGACAAGCAGCAAGTACGGACTTTTTGATGCCCCCTGTGGCAGGGACAAGAGCGTCCTTCCCCTCGTGACAGAGTGGGGATACCAGTTCCATCACGGACAGGACTTTCCGGGGCCCTGCCAGAAGTACACAGAGTGGGGGAGGCAGACGCCCTCGGGAAGTCGGGAAGAGTCGCTGTCCCGATTGAGGGATTATTATTTGTGTTCGCTGTCGCTCCAGACAGACGGAATGAATGCAGAGACGGAGACGGAAAATGGAGAGGGAGACGGAGAGGGAGAGAGTGGAGCCTCCGTACACGTCACAAGAAGACTTCGCCCTTTCCAACAGCCTTCATCAAACGAATTTCAAAAGGCCGTTACCTCTGAGGGCCACTTTCTCCGCGCGTCCTCTCGTGCATTGGAGAAGATAGTCGGGGCGTCTGGGTCTCCGTCTCCTTACAACATGATTGGACATTATTTTTACGGCCATTATGGTTGTTTCTTTTTCCCCTGCGGTATTGTAGCCTCAGAAATTGGTGAGAACATCAGCAGCATCGAGGCGCACATCGCCTTCACGCGAGGGGCGGCGAGGCAGTTCGGGAAGCCGTGGGGTCTGCAATTCTCGACGTGGTATGTGGGGAAGATTCTTGACTACACCGAGGAGGGGGCGTCTGCCTGGGGGGATGCTGGGAGTCCCTCTGGGTTGGGGGGGCACTCTCTGAGTTTGTATAGGAGGGGGTATTGGAGCGCCTTTATGTCGGGTGCAGGGCTGTTGATCGCGGAGGCGGGGGCAGTCAATTGGTTCCTCCCGGGAGTAGAAAATCAAGGGGAGGCTGATAAAGTCAAATTGGATGAAGTTGACAATAGGGTTATTGTGTTAAGTGAAGGGGGGGATTCTGATGTGAAGGATGAAAAGAGTGATGGCCTTTTGCGCTTGTCCCCTCTGGGTGAAATCGGAAGGGAGTTTGCAGAGGTGACTAAAGATCCTGTGCACGGTAATAGGGGGATTCCTTATGTGCCTGTGGGGATTTTGTTGGAGAAACAACATGGGATGGGGTTGGGGTGGTGGAATGATGAGTTGAGCTTTGACAAGTTTTCTTTGACAGAGGGAGAGAAGTCTGTGCGGTCTCTGTTTGAGACGGTTTGGCCGAAAGAGTCTTTGAAAGCAGAGGCGCGGGGGGTGCATAATGAAACCTTCTTCATGAGGGGCTCGAGATATGGAGAGATTTTTGATGTCTTGCTTCCCTCTGAACTTGAAGAGAAATCTGTGAAGAGCTACAGAGTTCTTTTGTTGGCAGGCGACTTTGTTGATCCTTTTGTCGACACAGAAAAGCTTCTTTCTGTTCTAGAGGGATTTGTTGCGGGGGGGGGGATTGTTGGTTGTTGAGGGTGCGACTGCACCTGACTGGCTTCTTGGTAATGAGAAATTGATCGGTGCGAAGGTGGACAGGGAGAGAGTAAAGACAGTTCGCACGTCTGGTGTGAGAAGACAAGGGGGACGGGGTGAGTGGAGACAGAAAGGCCCTGTGGATGTGGAGGTGTTTGATGTGTCCTTTGAAGAGGAAATTGGAGGGGGGGGGGCGAGTGCCGAGTCTGCTTTCCTTCTTCTGCCCCCCGAAGGGAAAGACGGGAAGAGTGGTCAGTCTTCGTGGTGGCCTCTGTGGATGGGGGGGGGATTGTTTGGGTTGGTTGGGGGGTGGGCTGAGTCATGGGTGGGTGGGTGGACTCTAGGGTGGCTCGTGGGAGGGGGTCAGGCACACGCAGGGGAGGCAGGGGAAGTTCCAATCGGTAACCTGAAACCCTACAATGGGTCCAAGGGGGGGGTCTTGACGTTCCTAAATAGTCGGAGTAGCAGTATGGAGGCTCTAGGCTTGTGGTCCGTCGTTCTTGACACACTGATGAAGGAGAAGATTTTTCCGTTTCGGATTTCAGATCCAGAGTCTGGGGATGAGAGCATGGCTGGGCGTGTGGAAGCGCTTGTGAATGTGCACCTAGGGGGGTTCAATTTGACTGTGATCAATAACTTCGGGGCAGTGAAGACGCCCTCCACCGGGGAGGAGATTGACGAGAGAGAGGGGAAGCGTGTGCGTGTTCGTTTGGAAGAGGAGTTCGGGGAGGTGAGGGGGGTGACTCTGACCCGAGAGCGAGGGAGGCCTGTCCCTTTGGAAGAGGACGGTCGGAGTTTTGTTCTTCAGGTCCCTGCAGGAGATGTTGTGGTGCTGGGTGTGCAGGTCACCGGGACATAAAGTGAAAACATTTGTGCCCGATACGTACAGCCTCCATCTAGTACTGCCAGTGCTTACACTTGGCTAGACACTTGGCAGCATTTGAAACAACCTGTGTGCCGATTGCGAGGCCGATTCACTTAAAATGACTCACAGACTTCGCGGGATTTGATCATGATAACATCAAACTCATTTGTGCAGAGTTTCAACTTAATTTAAACTCTTTATATAATTACCATGAGAATCAAATTTTATCGGCAAAGCGCTGGTCTAGAGGTTGATTAACCTTGGCTTTAGCGCCCTATTAAATTCCTTGTCAAATTGCTAATGAAAAAGTAAAAAATACATAATATTATTGGTAGAGTCAACTTTTGAAACTTGAAAGTTACGAAATAGCCTAGTAGCCTGAGTAGTAAATATAAGGAGTTTAAAGCTTATATTTTGCGTAGTGCTAGGAAAAGGTTCAAGGTTCAAGGTTCACTTTGAAGTAATGAACCTGAATCAGGTTCAAAAACAGGTTCACTTTTAATTAATAGAAACCTCATTTTTTCGTGTTATTTTATGCCTTTAAATTAGGCTTTAATGCATTTTTAAAACGTTTTATTATAGAATCTATGCCTTAGTAGTGTTTTTAAATAGTTAAAATCAATATTTACGCTCACATTAGGTGCTAATCTCAAGTTATTCACTGTTTATAGTCGAAAATTAATAATCAAAAAAGTCTGAAAAAATTGGAAAATGTCATAATTAAATTTATATAATCGTATCAATCATGACAATTTAGTTAACATAAGACCGTCACAGCGTTTCTTTCTTTCTTTCATCTGTTCACCGGTTGCCCCGCGGCCCCCGCTCCCCCCCTCCCTCTCCATGCACCACCGCCTCTTTGACCTGCTCAGGTCCTGCTGCTCCCGGCCCGGCCTGTTGCCCCCCCCCCTGCTCCCCCCCATGGCCCCCACCGCTCCCAGCTACCGCGGGTGCATAAGACACGAGCTGAGGTGTCAGAGAGAATGGAACCGCTGGAATTTTTTTCAACAAAGAGAATGAAAAAAGGTTGTACAGTGAAAGAGGTCAGACCCATGGGTAGCCCTCTTGTAGCTGGAAGTTAAAAAAAAAAGATCTGGAGACGGCAGTAGCGGAAGCAAGCAGAGGGACTACTGCCGGTACGAGTCTGAAGCAGCCCCTCCAAAAAGACATTGTCAATTACACTGTCGTGCAGACTGCTGTCAAACAAACTCTATACTTCCTCATTCCTTCAGTAGAGACTGTCCGTTTTGATGCGGGGCCTTACAAGTAGAAAACTTGGTAAGTTACGTGTACTTCTTCACTTCTGCAACCGTCAGCATGAGTTTTCATGCTGACATATAATGCTGACATATGTTGACATGCGTCTGTCCAACACAATAGATTGAACCGGCTGGGGACAGTTGCTGTACGTGCGGCTCCGGCTCCTTATTTCACCTATATCGGCCGCGGACGGCGCGGGCCTGGCCAGCCTTGTGCCAGTGGCCGTGCGTCTGGCCTCCAAAACAGGTTCAAAACAGGTTTAACAGGTTCAACAGGTTCAAAACAGGTTCAAGAGGTTCACTTTTTCAGATTTGAACCTTTTCTCAATGAACCTTTTCCCAGCCCTAATTTTACGTAAAAAAAGATCTTACTGTTATTGGGAAAGATGCATAGGCCAGACGCTAGGAACAAACTTTAAGCAAAGGTGTTTAATCACAGAATATATTTATTCACTAGTTACTCACTTCAAAAGTAATATATTCAGGAATATATTCAGAAATATATTCCTAAATGAATTAATGGGGGGTTCGGAGGGCTGAGCCAAAGATTGGACGTCCCTTTGCAGCTTCTGGCTGTCACACTGCAAGAATTGCCTAGTAAGCAATAATATTATCACGTGTATACGATTTTATAAGTTTACCGGGTGGTGGCTAAACTGCTTTGAAGCATACATATAGTGCATGAATCTAGGTATGAGTCCTGCACTGGACGTGCAGAAGCCTCTAGAGAGTACTCCCAAAACTACCTCCCTGATATTATAAGCCACATGAATTTGAAGTCGCTCTCGGCCACCTCTCTAGCCGCCTCTCGCAGATAGCTTCTTGGAAAGTTTTTACTAGCTAGGGCTTTTAAGTACCAAAGGTATTAAAGACTAGTAAAAATCAAACTTTAGCTAATTAATCACTTTATTCAATCACATTCAATCACTTCATGGGATAATTGAATATATTCTAACCATAAGTGACTAAACACCTTTGACTTTAAGTCAATGCCCCCCCCCCTTATTGGGTATAGCTACTAAGGGATATAGCTGTTTAGTCGGCTTTGGCCCTAGCAAAGCCTTATTATAAAAACACCAAAGGAAAAAACATCTAAAAAAATATAAAACTATACCCCTAGCCATGATCCCAATATATTTATTTTAAATTATTTACATTAAACGGACAATGATTTCATTTACTTTATATAAATAATTTAAAACATTAAAACACACACACACACACACACACACACACACACACACACACATATATATATATATATATATATATATATGAAGAAGAAAAGTTGAAACTAGAAGTGCATGTGAATGATTGAGGGTTAAATCCTAGATTTAGTGATGCCAAACCCCAAAAAAACTAACAAGGCTTTGAGGACAACCCCATGTCATACAAAACGCTCACTCAACCTAGGTTCTATACGACATTTAAAGGCTTGCAAGACTAGGCGGCTCCTTCACTTTAGTCTTAAGCATATGAAAGAAAACATCAGTTTTCTAGCATTCTTTGCAAGGTAGTTTAATTTAAAGTGTTTAAAGGGAAAATTTTAAAGTTTACAGTTAAATTGGGGGTATCATCACTTTATTTAAAAATTTAAAACTATTGGGATCACGCCTAGTAACTATACCCTATCGTATTTAATTTAGAGTAATTGCTATATAGAGTCATTGGGACCATAATTCGGATAATTGGAATGCCTAATTAGAAATTTGCAGCAGGGCTGCCAGGGTATCCAATCAGGTTTTAACTTAAGAGGTTGGAGGAAAAATTATTTGCGTTGCTGGTGAACACAAAGGTCTCGGGGGGAGGGGGGGGGGTCTGCGTTTGCTAACTGAAAAATATCATTTCTACTCCTTGGGTATATTTGGACAAAAGTTACAGGCCTCAAGTTTAAGCATATAATGCCTCATCAAAAGCCACTGAATACTTTTTCAAAACTCCTCCTTGTTTCAGAGAGCCAGGGACTCGAAGTCTGATTTTTATCTTGCCTTCACAAGATGCATTTCAAAGTCATCAACCGCCATCAAACTTTGTGATATGGCATGAACATCCTCTCTATATAGCGCTAAAGTCTAGGTTAAAGTCTTCCTGAGAGCCTTTACAGATGTGATGGTTCCGATCCGAAAACGTGAGAGCGGTCTGATACCTACCTAACTTGTAGTATCTCATGTATGTAGACTCACAAATACTTGATGACATATTGAATCTGACCCCAACTGCCCACGTTGAACACCACTCCACCGTTATAAAGGCAGGTCAAGCTTGTTTGTAGCTTTACTAGCTCTTGTCTTATACAATCTGACGGAGGCCGTTGGACGCCGTCGGATTGGGAGAAAGAAACAGAATATAGGAGATATGAGGAAGAAGAATGGAAACAGCAGATTCTCTTTGAAGTGCACATGCATAATGCATATCCTTGTGTATCGTTAACACTTTCATTTCAATGCAATCTACAATGTAATGAAGCAAACCAGATTTGAAAGCTCTATCTATAACGTTCGGCTTCTTGTACCGATGTCCGTCTTCTGTTGGAATACTTCTGGATCAAAACATGATCGAAACCAGATGGTAGAGACAACAAGGTCAGACACAAGATCGACCGTGCACTCAAATCGATGCATGCATGTAATCGGCGCTATATGCTCGCAAAGCAACCTGTTCAAAAAGTTCCTGTTGTTTTTTTGTTTGACATTTTTGTGTCTTCTTCTGTCTCCCCATTTATGTTCCTCTCTTGTCAATGATTGATTGATTGATTGATTGATTGATTGATTGATTGATTCATTGATTCATTGATTCATTGATCGATTGACTGACCGACTGACTGCATGACTGACTGACTGTCAGTGAGTGAGTGAGTGATTGATTGATTGGCAATTTAGCATCAGTGCTTGTATAAAACTGTGCGTGTCTTCACCTTTTCTTGTCTCTGCCTACTTGAATAAAGAAAAGGGAAAAATGAATCCTAGGATGAATCAACTTCAAAAATTATTTTGAGTAACAAATTGAGTTAACAGGGTATCAAAGTTGCATGACTACTAATGACTCTAGTAATGAGTACATCGACTAACTGTAGAGTAGTCTATTAATTACTAGTATTCATTCAAGCTAATACTAGAGTTAATGTACTCATGTAGTAATATCATCAAGTTTGACACCAATATTCGGGGCTGGGTCGTGGTATTTTTCTAAGTATCTGTCTTAATTCTTGTTTATCTCAATGCATGTGTACAACCAGATGTGCAAATTATACTGTTATTTTGTTTGCACTAGGGTTGCCAGTACGTGCAATTTTAACATTTGTGGATTCAGTTTCTTAACTAGTTGTAGAGCCTATTACTGGGCTCTAAGTAGAACTGGTTTCTTATATATAATCAAATAATGATTCAAATTGAATCAATCTAAAAACACACAAAAAATATATATATAAAATATATCAAAAATAGACTATACTAGTATCATTTTAATAATTTAGCTATTAACATTCCTTATATCACTGATATCAGTTGATGAGAAGATTGATTTAGAAATTGCAAAAAAATGGCGAAAACCGCTTTTCATAGCCGCATTAGCACTGAGTAGCGGCTCCCCCGCTTTCACCACTTCAATTCAAATTAGAAATTGCCATTGGAATTTTTTGGTCAATTTCATTCAGTAACTGTTGTTAATAAATTACTGAAGAGGGGAAGAAGAACAGAGTTGCATCCTTTTCACTTAAAGAAATGTACACAGACACTATTCATAGAGAGAGGCCTTCATCCTTTTTTAAAAGAGAAGCTTGCAGGCCAGCCAGGAGAGATAGGGACACACGCAGTGAATGAAAGAGTAGATAGGCCTCGGATGGAAAGATAGATTGTAGGCAAGACAGATAAAGAAATAAAAGAGAGGAAGAAAGAAATCTTCAGGTGGAGAATTGAGAGGGGAGTGAGAGAGAGAGATAGAAGAGAGAGAGAAAAAGGAAAAAAAATCTATATGGCATACATACACCGAACAAAAGCAAACGGAAACAGATTGCAGCTCATTTTGTTTAAAAAGGCGTCAGAAGAAAAACTAAGAGAGGGAATGAAAATAGAGAAAAAAAAACTGGGGCGGGTGCCCTTTTCTAATAGAAAGGTAGCACCAAGAGGAGAACATAGAAGGAGAGCAGCCTGCAGAGTAGGAGACAGGACGTTAGCGGGAACAAAGGAAAAAGTGCCAGAAAGAGGAGGGCAGAGAGTGCCGTTAGAGGAGAGACTCTGCCTTTTTTGTAAAGGATGGATGGAAACAAAGGTGTTGGAGGACGAAATCCATATGCTGACTGAGTGTCCGATTTATGATAGAGAAAGAGTGCACATGTATAGAATATTAGGAGCAGACTGGAATGAGGGAAGAGAAAAACTAGCAAGAGAAGTTTGCAGAGAGAAAAGAGAAGGACAAAGAGGAAGACTGCATACTGAGGCTCTGTTCAAATTCTTGATGAACGAAGGGCATAGTGCGGTGGATGAGTTTCTGGGGAGGGCGGCGTTCAGAAGAAGAGTGTTCAAGAAAAGCCCAGGAAGGTACGCACCTGGAAGCTCGTTAGATGAAACAGTGCTGGCACAGAGACACGGAGTGATCACAAAAAGAAAGGGAGGAACGGAAAGAAGAAAAGAATAATATAAGACCATCCTGGAAGTAATGGAAGCAGGAAGACAGCTGAGCGAGGGAGAAGGAGAAATCGCTGAGAAAAGAATGGAGAGAGGGCGTGTACAAAGCCAAAGTGTCTTTTCGTCCTGTGTCATTGGATCGATTTTTGGAGCAGTCCCTTCTAAGCAGCCCATACACCAAAGTATGCAAAGCGCAGACAGATTGTTGTTTGTTAGCGGCCTGGGAAACCAGGCGGGCCACGGGGTGTGGTCTGAGCCTCAGCGATGAGGTACACCCCCCTGCCGTTTACGGGGGTGACCTCTATAAGACAAAACGGCGACAGTGCTTTAGGGCACCACTAATCACTATCACTATCACTATCACTAATAAGTTACTAACAATAAAAAAATATGTAGTTAACATAATAAGAACGTCAATAAATATAAAATACTGAAAAAGAGTACTGTCTGACTAAATACCGCAACATGATTGTGCATGATTGTTTGGGCTCCATTGCTATGTTTTAGCCTCTTTATGTTTCTTTCGTAGCCTTAATTGCTTTGATTTTTGCTTATCCAGCATGACCGCTATGAAGAAAAGGTTGGTGAACAAGTTACTAGCTTCCCAAAGGGGGAACAACTTTGTTGCAAGATGGTGAGGGCGGACTTGTGACACGGCTGTGGCCCACTCCAAACCGAAACGCGGGCTTCTCCTTTTGAGACCCGTGTAGCACCTGAAGAGCAACTCGCGTTGCAAGGAGGTCCTGACGCGGAGGGCGTCTGAATTCCTCCAACATTTTTTTCGAAGCTGCACCTGGGGCCGAGTCTCCAGCAACAGTCTGGGAAGAGGAAGAAGAACTGTGCGTCGAGAGGGGGCGGGGCCTTCGAGAAGCATCTGAAAGTGTTGGCATGGGAACCGGAGGGGAGGGCAGCCGGGCTGTTGAAGAAGTGCTTTGGATCTTGTCTGCCTCTGATGCTGTCTGCGTTCTCGTTCTCACTGTGCCCCCCGGTGGTCTCCTGAGAATTCCCAGAGACTCCGCGAGACGCCGGGCAGCTCTCCTCCGCGTCTTTCGGTCTGAACAGGAAGGAAAAGGGGGGGAATCGACAGCGAAAAGAAGGAAGAACTGTCTGAGTGAAAGAGGCACCCAGGCACCAACAAACGCCCGGCCGCACACGCTTGCACGCTCACCATTCCCCGCTGTCTTACTTCCACAGAGTATTACTCTCCCCCATCCCCCTAACTCCCTCATTCATTCGCTCGCTCACTCACTCACTCACTGAGTCACGCAGATTTGTTCCCCGACTCTCACTCTCACTCATATTCAGCGAACTGAAAGTGGAATGAAAGCAATGACAGGGAGGGGTTGGGAAGAGCTGTAAAGCAGCCTCATCCTGATTTGTCGTTGGACTGGGAGTTAGTGTATGCAAAACCTGAAACGATTGTTTATTCTCTTTGTATGCGTCAGAGTACACGCGTATCTGTCTGGCCTACCTGTCCTCAGATCCTGGAGGGGCGACGTCTGTTTGGGTTCACAAATTTCGTCCAACGATGCTTCCTGCGAGAGGGGGGGGGGGGAGGAATGGAGACACAAAACTAGAGCGTCACACGCTTCGTGACCTCTCTTCTTATGTTGTGTGTTCGTTTGCTCCATTCTGCCTTGTGAGTGCGCTTTCCATTCCGACTGCCCCCTTCCCGGATTTCTTCTGCTCATTTTCCTCTCAATCAACCTTGCGCCTCTCAACCAGGAAAGGTGGACATCGGTCTTGCGGCGCCGCAAAAGCTCGGTCCAAAAACCAGGACATTTCCTGCTTTGCGGCATGGAGGAAAGGAGGTCAAAAGAAAAAGCTTGCGCGCTCTGGATCGGAAGTCAGAAATCCGTCCTGGATGAAACAGATTCGAAAAGTGCTTTCCCTCCTCCAGCATAAGAGCGGAAAGGCTGACTCTCCTGCCAACTACAGGCAATGGTTGGTGTGTCTGTTTTCCATGTTCCTACTACTCTGCCTGCACTTCGAGAGAGAGACTGCATTATTTACCCCCAGCTTACCTCCAGCACCAGTTCCCTTGCCCTCTTGAACTCCGAGAAGATCGCCCTCCAGGTCTCCACCGTCATCGGGTTGACGTTCTTCTTCGACAGGGGGCAGCGCATCTCCAGGACCCCCAGGTCGTTCGGCTGCGTGCATGCGCATGTCCGGAGGGGGGGGGGGAAATCAGGGACGGAAAAGAAGGTCAACGTATGGGTTGATCCGTTGCGCTATGCCGACAAACACACGACTGAAGGACTGTCGTATTCTCACCTAAATATCGTTGTCCCTTTCGATTCTGCAGAGAGTCCTTGCTTGAGGGAAGGGCTTAGAGCAAGAGCCTGCGTGTACTGTCGTCAGAGAGAAACCAAACCGACCTCAACTGTGCCGTCATAAATCTGAACAGTTCTTCCATGCTCCCCTCCCGCGAACCTCTCATCCCCGAAGAACTGCAGGCAGACAGGGCGGCAGAGAAAGAGAGAGAGACAGAGAGAGAGAGAGGGGCAAATCAAGACTCAGCAGACAAAACCGCGAACTCGAGGCTTGAAGAAAGAAAGAGGAGAGCAGAGAGACTGAGGCATAAGATTTTGCCACTGACACCTGGATAGGCATGAAAGCACGCAGCAAAACAAAACTACTTGCGGGATTTCTTCTTCTCTGTAAGCACCAAAGCGATTCAAGAAGGAAACAATTCAAAGGATCAGTCTGCGTCCCAGAGAGAGAAGTATGATCCAGACGTGCCATGCAAGCAAGTGTTCCACAGACAAGACAGAAGAGACGAAACGAGAGGCTGCGCATTCGAGCGACTTGCGATGAATTCATGCTTACCAGAAAGAATGCTCTAAGAAGTTCTCCGAGGCTTTCTGCGTTGCACTCAGCCCCGTCTCCTCCGTTCCTTCTGGCTCTGCTCTTCGGCAGCGTCTCCTGTCGTATGGCGTCGACGTCTGTCTCAAAAGGAGACGGCCTCATCTCCCCGCTCATCTCCCACCCAGGTCCCCACTTGCCCTGTCCCCCGTCTCCGTTGTCGCCACTGAGGGCTTCGGCAGCAGCAGCGCTGTCTCTGTCTGAGTCGGGGGCGTATCTCTCGATGTCTCTGCGTGCGTCAACAGGCAGGCAGGAGAGGACGCAGGGAGGCAAGGGCAGAAAGGGACGAAGCAATGCCATTCCTTGAAGTATGCAGAAGGGATGCAGTGGGACAGAGGGAACGAAGGGGAGTGGGGGCAACATTGTGTCTCGTCTCTCAACCCCCCAAAGTGACTCACTCTCTTCTGTACGAGAGAGTCTGACGACACCCTTCTTGGCTCAAAAACTTCAGTGGAGGGTCTGGTCTGAAAAGACATTGGAATGAGAAAGCGAAGAGCAAACCGCATGCACTCCTACCGCGTTAAAATAACAAAAGAAGAGAAGAGAAAAGAAGTGCACTGACTGACGTGAAGAGAGGTAAAACAGGGACCGGTCTCGTCTGCAGTAGGAAGAAGAGCTGGAGCATGAACGTGTAGGTCGACAGCGTGCCCTTCGACCTGTCGTTGATCTGCCGTCTCTTCCCCCAGAACTTCAACACACGACCCAGACAACGAGTGCGACTGTCGATGCGAGACAGAGTCGCAACAAGGGAAGAATTCTCCAACGCAGCGGCGTTGTTCACAGACACGTCACACACGTTCTCTCCGCGCGCGTCGAAAACCTTCGCTATTGGGACGTTTGCAGCCGGAATAATCTGCGTGCATACATGGTCCGGAAGAGAAAGGGGTGTACAGTTGAAAAGAAGACACAAGGGGTCCACTGAAGAGCGGCTGAAATGACCTGAACGAATGTGTGTGTGTGTGTGTGTGTGTGTGTAAGTGAGAGACTCCCCCCGGCTGTATACGACTCCGGCTAGTCGTCAATAGATCTTCCCTTTTTGCATTCGACAATAAATGAGAAATGGGGATCCTGTCTCATCGGTGTGCATGTGACTCAGTCGGTGAAGAAATAAGAACGCTCCATGCTTAAAACACGAAAGGAAAAGAGGAGTGCAATCCCGACTGAATGGCTGACTCACAGACAGACAGACAGGCAAACAGACAGACAGACGGACAGACAGACCTTCACTGTTCCCATCTTGTGCTTTTGTAGAACGGCCTGGATCTGCATGAATGGAGAAGGACGTCCACGGAAAGAGGTAAACACAGAAAAATAATCGTGATAGGGGGGGAGGGTATGGATCACGAAAAAGGTTGAAAAGGGAAAGAGAGAAATGAAACAGTCGGCACCTTCCCCGAGAAGAAACTCACAAAGGAGCATTTTTTCTTTCAGCAGATCATCATGCCTTTTCTGTTGATCCTGTTGTTGAAGAGCTGCTTCCATTCCTGTCTGGCTGGTGTGACCTTCCCTCAGAGAGGATGAGTTTGAGAGCAACCGACCAATCTGAGTTTGGAGAGGCACGCCTGTCTGGTTGAGCACTGCTTTGCAAGAATGCAGGTGTCGACGTCGGATCCGTGAGTCCTGCACACATGCATCGAGATGGATGGATGGATGAATGGATGGATACACGCATCTCCTTTCTTTCTTTCTTTCTTTCTTTCTTTCTTTCTTCCCTCCCTCCCGTCCTTCCTTCCTTCCTTCCTTCCTTCCTTCCTTCCTTCCTTCTCGCTCTCTCTCTTACCCACACAAACACTCAACGAAGGAGAAGAAAGACAAAGCGACGAGTTGTGAAACCACCAGGGAGAAAAATAAATCCTGAGTGCGATGAGAACAGAAGAGACGGGAAAGGGTCACAGACGGGATGTCGACCAACTTCAAACAGAATGGATGGCTGCCGAGATTGCTTTCTTTCTCTTGGCTCGATCGAAATGAAATGGCACAACAGAAAGGCTGGCTCCCTGTCTCAGCAGAACTCTGCGCATATGAGGAAGGGGCAGAGAGGCCTACCTGTCCCTCCCTGCCGGACAGACAAACAGACAGACAAACAGACAGGCAGGCAGACAGACAGACAGACAGACAGACAGAGAGGGAAACTGACCAGAACCCGTTTTCGCAGGACCCAAACGTCACCAGCCGTCCGTTCACAGGCTCACTTTCTAGAAGTGGCGTGAGCCTGCACTTATACACACACACACACACACACACACACAGAGAGAGAGAGAGAGAGAGAGAACATCTCTGAGGAAGGCCTGGCGCCACACATTACCACGAATACCCTGCGAGAGAGAGGGATTGTCAATCGAAAGAGCCACACAAGCGAATCTGCACAACCGCTCTATTTGACGAGAGATCAAATGAACAGAAAAAACTCCAGGTCCGGAGGGATGCACCGACTGACTGACGTGTCGACAAGGAATTTCTTCTGGCGGTACTGAGCGAGTCGGGGCCTCAGGAGGTCGTCTAGAGCAAGGACCTCCAACGTGAGCTTGCGTGTGTACTCTTTTTGTTTTTCGCACAGATCATTCTCTTTCTCCTTCTCTTGGCCTCTCTCTGCTGAAAAGTCTGACGTAGAATTTGAAAAGCCGGAACCAACAGAAGAGGAAGAGGAAGCAACGAAATTTCCTTCTTCCCCTTGAACAGTCTGCACAGGATCAGCAGAAGAAGACCCCAACTCCGTACACAGACGGAGGAGCTGTGCGGTGGCATCGCACAACACAGACAATCCTTGTGCTCCCTCTTCCACCACTGTCCCACTCTCTATTCCCTCTCCTTCTCTTCTCCCCTGAAGACTGTCCATAACCTCCTCACACAACCTCAAAGCCGTCTCCAACATTTCATTCTCCCGTTCTCCTCCTGACGCAACAGAGAGATGTTGCCCGATTTCCACTTTCAGTTTTTGAGCAATTCTGTCCACACTCAATGCAAACGTTTCACTTTCGTTGTCCACCGCTGAACCCGAAACTCGAGATTCTGCACGCAAAAAAAAAAAAAAAACTAAATTAGAAAGACGAAAGAGAGCTGCGCAAACGAGCCAAAGGGAAGATCCAGGCAATCTTGCCGCTCTTTTTGCACCAGATCGAAAAGACCGGCAGCGAAAGAACAGCGATCAAAGAGACCAACGAATGTAAGAAGAAATCAAAAGTGCAGCTGGGTAAGTGAAACATATGACGGAAGAGACTATGGAAGCCCTCGCAGTCCCCCCCCGCAGACACAAATTCGCGCCCCCGACAGCATCCACAACTGGTCTAAAAGAAGCAGGAGAAGGTGAGCAACCCAAGATTCTTGAATAAAGAGCGCAAACCTTTTCCCACCCTCTCTCACCCTCGAGAAGATCCACAGCGCGTCCCAAGAGAGCCCTCAATCCAGAATGCGCCCGCCCCTCTGAAAGGCCTTCCCACCCGCCTGTTTCCCTCCCTCCCTCTTTGCCCCCTCCTCTTCTGGTTTCCTTCATTTCATCTCCAGACACACACGCGAGAATTTCGGCTACCTGCCGCAACGAAAACTTCGCTGACAACCGCATGGAAACATTTAACAACAGTCGACGCTTCTCCCCTGATGTCAAGCCCTGCTGGTCCCTACCTTCCTCTCCCCGCCCTCTCTCGGCCCCTGATGAGCTCGGTCGCTCTGGGCCTATCCCTTTCACTCCTCTGTCGGATAAGGATGACGACGACGAAGAGGCAGACGAGGACGAATTTGTACCGTCCCAACGGACACTCTCTTCTTGCTCTCTTCCAACGGACATTACTCGATCATCAACCCGTCTGCCCCTCTCCCATTCCTCCACGGATTCCACCCCTCCCCCTGCCACACCAACCGAAGCCCTCCCTTCCTCCTTCACTGCCTTCGCGCGAATCTCCTCAAAAGAGAGAGAGGGGGGGGACGTACTGTCGTGCGTCCTTTCCCTCCTCGCAGTATGACCCCCAGACACATTCAACGAGTGTCGCGGAGGCGCAGCTACCAGATTTTTCCCACCCTTCCACCGCGCCTCTCTCCTTAGCCCCTCGGGCCTCAGGTTGAAAAACCGCGCCTCGTCGCCGTTCACGTCCATCTCGACGCAAAGAGAAACTGCTGCCGTGTGCAAACGCGCCAGCCTTCTTACCCCCCCCCTGGAAGAGGAGGACAGGGGCACACATCCACGACTCCTCAGGAGCCTAGAGGCCAATGTTTTGACTGAAGTCTTCATGGCGGCATTCAAAGGGTCAGGCCCCGGTCTCACCCTCTTATCGAACCAATTGGAGACGGCTTAGTGTCAGAGAAAGAAAAGAAACCTCAGGAACTCATTAACATACCGATGAGCCCGATTGGGCACCGATACAGAGTCCATGGCTTCTGCAAGGACAAGCACGACACTTGGAGCGATCGAAAAGAAAGTGATCACACTTTCCTTCATGCATGGTATTGAAGTCGGCCGACGCTGATCGAGTGGCGTCTCCTCCAGTCTGAGGCAGTCCCGGAGGGTGCTTCATCAACGTAAGGCTCTCACTGGTGCTGCACAAGTCACGCAGGTGTGCCCAAACCCCACGCTGCAAATTAAAAAAGGCAATTAACGAAATGCATGACTGCAGATAGGAGGCCGGATGGAGTGACTTTTTTCTGAGTCCGACGAGTGCATGATGATGCGTCGAGCTGTAGGAGACGGATTGACGCACGCGCACGCGATTGCATTGCTCGCACGGAGCACGCGCTGTGCATGTGGGGCACACGTTGGTTTTTTGCTTTTCAGACTGCATGCATGTCTCCTCCCCCATACCGACCTGCTGCATTACAAGACCTTCACAGATCGATTCAAGAAGAAGGCTTCTTCACGTGTTCTTGGCAGGTTCACAGACGCATATGTACTCTGGGCAAGTTTGAAAAAAGACACCGACAAACGGAAGGAAGACAGGAAGGAATTCAAGATGACTTTTGACTCCGAATTTTGTCGTTCACAAAACAAGGGGACACGCAAAAAGAAGAGAGGCCGCAGTCGCAAAAAAGGACGCAGCCAGAGCATTCCCCGAGTCTCTGCCTTGGCTTCCAAGCCTGACTCCGATTCTTTTGGTCTCATAGCTCGCGCTGCGTCCATCACTCCCCCCCCTCCGCCGTTTCGATTCGGGAAACCAGCTCCCCTCCCCTCACCCCCCCCCCTCAGTCGTCCCATCGCTGCCCCCGCTGGGTCTCTCGCAGACTCCCTGCCGGCCATCAAGCAGGCAGCTCAACAGGAAACCGAAAGAAAGAAAAGTCTGCAAGAGTCTGCACCACCTGCCCCGGTGCCCGTCCGGTCACCTCCTCGTATCCAGCCTCAGGTCAGTCATTTTTCGCATGCATGCGTGTTTCCCAAACAACACATCTGCCGAATCACGCCCACTTCACCCTACTCCTGCGTTCTCTGCTTGCAGCGTCAACCAGCCATTGACCATCATGAGAGCAGGAGGACCGAGGCAGCCCCCCCCCCTCGCATCGCAATTGTGGGCGCAGGCCCCGTAGGACTCTGGATTGCTCTGAATCTCTGCAGGACCCATTCGAAGGCCGTGCGTGGCGCTTCCGGTCTGCGCTTCATGCAGACGTCCCACTCCCCTGAAGTGGTGGTCTATGAGAAGAGAACAGACGCCACAGGATACGGCACCAGACAGGCAACCATCGCCATCAGTGCACCCACAGAGTCTTTGCTTCGAAAGAGCATGACCGGCTCCAAGCATAATTCCTCAGAGACTGTCCCTTTCTTTGCACCCAGCTGTCCTCTGAACTTCATCGAAAAACATCTGCGTATTGAATTTGAGAAATTTGTTGACTGGGGACTTGCGGTGCTTGTGATGGGCAAGGACATCAACTCTCCTTCAGACCTCGCAGACAATTTCGACGCAGTCATATGGGCAGGGGGCCGTGCAGGTCTGCCGCCTGACTTGCGGAAACGCTGGCGTCTCCCCATGCGCAGCACTCCCCGTGTCCAGTCTTTGATCTTCACTGTCGAACAGGACGAGATGGCCATCCGGCAGACGTCCCAAGGTACAAAGAGATGCATAGGCAGACTCACACAGGCAGGGGGGTTGGGAGGAACTCAGAGCCGGCTTGAGGGATGTCAGGTCATCGTGAGACCCCACGTCGGCCCTGATGGAAATGCGTACAGTGGGTGGTTGTGGGTCACTCACGTGCCTCAGTCTGTTCTGGGGTTGATGAAGGGACGGAATGAGGAAGACTCGAAGGGGGGCAAGAATGGAAGTTTCGGTCTGGACGAGGAAAACAACGGGAACGCTCTGACGTTAGCAGACGCGTTCTTCAAGTCCCTCAGACCGGAGCTCAGGGAGGCTCTAGAGCTTCGGAGGAAACCGAGGAGAAGGTCCCGATCTGCCTCCCTACAGAGAGCAAGAAGTGCCCTTCGAAGGCCGTCCAAGGCAGACTCCGCCGTGAGTGCGGTGGCAGAAATGAACACTCTCGAGGGTCCCCCCGTCGTTGCAGCAGCACAACCCCAACCGGCCCTCAACCCGATGATACCACCCTCACAGTCCCTCATGGGGACAAAGAGATCAGGCACTCTACAGATGGAGGAACAAGCCCAACAGGCAGACATGGTTAGCCCCCCCTCACCTTACCTTCCAAGAACAGCCGGAGGTAACCCAGGAGAGAGCTTTTCCCCCTTCATGCCTGTGCAGAACCGATCAGAGTCTCTGTCCCTCTCCTTTGAATCCAGAGAAGGAAAGAAGAAACTCTTCACGCACACCCACGTCCAGGAAACCGCCGAAGAGCCCAAGAAGCCCGAAAGCAAAGAACAGAGAAAACACATTCCCTCTACCCTCCTCCACGACTCTCCTCCCCCCCTCCCCCCCGAAGACGCAGAAAACGACCTCCCTTGGGTCATTCAAGAAGACGACGAGGAAGACGAGAGAGAGGCAGAGAGAGAACGGGAAAGAATCGAAAAGCTCAAAGAAGCCAAAAGACGATCTGAGGAGTTTGCAAGAAGAAAAAGAGAAGAGACACAGATGCTCAAAAACCTCAGAGCCCCAGACCCCCTTCCGGCCCTCTCACTCTCCAACCCCCTCCCCCCCCCCGCATGGCAGCCCAAACCCGAAAAAACAGGACGACCGCGCACCCCTCTCAGAGTAGCATTGACAGGAACTTTTCGCTTTTCCGGGCCAAATTCCAACGACCAGTTGGGAGTACTAGGCCCTCTGGTTCTCCCGGGAGACGATGAGTTCGTCTTCGAGGAGGCCCCGGTCAACGCAGGCTTTCCTCCCGTCCCCTACGCAACTGAAGTAGAGAGAGCGACAGCCAGGATCAAAGAGAGCCTCAAAGAGCTTGTCGACAGACCCAAAACGCTTCCTCCCATCGCAGGCGCTCCATCCATCCTGAGTGAGGAGGCTCCAGGCGCCCATCCTTTGTGGATGAACTCACGCCAGACCCCCATCAACCAGGCAGTCGCTGCGTATGCCCGAGATCTGCCTGTCAGGGACACCCACGGGTTCAAATTCGAGGGAGGAGTGGAGGCCTCAACTGAAGTCTCCAGGCTCATTCCAGAAAAACCAAACAACGCACAGAGGGCAAATCAGATCCAATCACCTTCACATGAGCAAGCCAACGGCCTTTCTGCTTCATCCAAACAGCAACAGGAAGGGGAGGGGTCGTTCAAGCAAATGGGGGTTCTAAGCCTAGTTCAGGGACAGACGCGGCCTAGTCAGAGGACCATGGAAGAGGGAAGAGGCAGTGCGAGGAGTAGGAGTCCTAGTCCTTCTGCTGGGGGTGCTGTGGGCCTAGCGGAGCGGTGGCTGGCTGCCTTGGCTGCCTTGGACGTCCGTCTGCTGCCCCGTCGTGTGCGTCTGAGAGTGACAGAGGCCGCTTTTTGGAAGTCCGACCGGGTCCTTGCGCCTCTCTCGTTGACAGCAAAACAAGATGGAGAGGCCTCTCTGATCAGAAAAGGACCTTCAGTGCAGAGCCCTAGAGGGACATCAGGAAAGAGCCTGAAGGGAAACAGCCACGCGTCTCTGGCACCCCGGAGAAGGCGGTGCGCGCTTCTCCTGGTAGGGGATGTGGCCTGTGGAAAACCGTCAGTCGGCATGCTTGTGTTCATTTTTGTCTGTTTGCTTATTTATTGAGTCGTGCGCAGCCATGAACGGAAACATCATGGCATGTGAAAAAGAGGAGTCCCGGTTTTTGCATGATTAGAATAGAGAGTCACTGTTTTGTTTTGTATTTTTGAAACGCACCTTGTCCTGTAGGTTTTTCTTGTGGCATGTTGTTTTCCCACATGTTGTGTTTGCATATTTGTTGTCTTTTTCCCCCTGAATTCCGGGGAGGGGAGTGACATGACGTCGAACTTCTGTACCAAAAGATAATTTCCATCAAGGAACCAAAGTGGTATTGCTGCTTTCATTATGAGATTTGTGTGTATGCGCTTCGATCTGTTGATCATGCATTGAATGCAGATTCTACACGGGTGCGACTCTGAACAATCACTTCGCGGACACGTCGGTGCTGGTCCTGAAGACGGAGTGGGCGCGCGTGCGTCAGTGGGCGTGGGAGGAGGAGGGCCAGGAGAGCGTGGACATCGACTCGGTCCTTCGTGACTACACGCGGAGGTTTGAGCAGAGAACCGCAGGGGGGGAGTTCAGGGAGGCAGTTTGAATGGTGAAAANGGGGGGGACGGAACTCAGAAGGACTGTTTTTGTCTGCAGACACACACACAAAATCAGGTAGGCAGGCAGACAAACCGCCTTTTTTCGTTACAACAGAAACAAACTTACACGATAGACTGTGAAAGCGCGTGAAAGTACTAGACAGTGAAAATTGATTGTACGCAGAGGCGGGAGGAAAGGGAAGGGAAGGGGAGGGGTGAATGAAGTTCAGTCTGAGGGTAGGGAAGCCTCATGGGCCCTCAGCCAAAGAGGGAGGAACTCGGGGCAGCCCTCAGCTGTTGTCGGTGAGTGAATTGTTTTTCGTGAGAATCACCTCCCTCGCGTTCCAGAGTTTGTTGGCTCCATAGAAATTCGAATAGGCAGACAGGAAGACAGGCAGGCAGTTCGCAGATTTGCAAACAGAAAGACGGACAGAGATGCAGACAGGAATGGAAACACACATACACAGGGAGAGATGGAAAAGAAAGCTGGCCTTCTCAGAAGGTCTCGGCGCGACTCGCCTTTTTTCCGTTTTCTTCTTTTCTTTGAGCCGGAAAACGGACAGATTGACCGATCGAACGCTGTAGGGGGAGGGGGGAAATACTCTCGCCTAGCTGTATTCTCTGAATGCGTTGGACAGGAAAGAAGTACCGAGCTGAAAGGGGAGGGAAAGCAGTGGGCCAAGGGGGGTGGGGAGACTTTTGCATGATTTCATGGACAAACGTTTGCTCATTCAGCATATGTATCCGGTTAATCCTTTTGTGCAGATGTGACCATCTCTTTTTGGTTGCCTCGAAGAATCGTGTGTTTCGCTCCCCCCTCCCTTTCTCATTTGAGTGGAAACAAAGAAGGCATCTTGCCATCTGCCATCCATGTGCATACAATTGTCTCCTCTTGCAAACGGGTGGACGGGAGTGCATGGCGGGGCTCTCAATAGAAATGGAAGGCTGAATAGGAATGAGAGAGAGGAAGAGGGACTGCAGAAGGGAGCGGGAGAGAGAGAGAGAAAGAGACATGAGACAGACAGACAGAAGACAACACGAATTTATCTTTCAAGAAGATTGTCACCGCATGACCGACGTGCAGATGCAAACAGGTAAGAGCACACGAAAAAATACAGTTGAATTTCATCTTTCATACCCGCCCAAGCTGAATAAGCTGTTTCGCTCTGACGACCCCTGATGATGGTCAGGCACTTTCAACTGAAGGACCTGGTCGTCCTTCCCGTTGATGACTGTCAAGTGGCTGGCCCTCAAAGAAACCCCACACGCCTCCACTGACTGGACTCAGCACACAGTCAAAGAGTGCAGGAGTCTCCTGCAGTCTCAAAAGTTTCAAGCGGTGCCCAAGTTTGCAAATGACTCATTTCGATTTCAATTTTTTCGGTTTTATTCGCCTTTACGAATACATGGAATTTGAACGTTTTTCCGTGTAATGCACATGTGTGACAGACTATCATTTTGAAAGCAGCAAGATTACCTAGCTTAAATAATATATATTATATACATTTCTTATAAAAAGTGATTAGTTCACTACCGGAGATAAAAATTTATTGACTCAAGATTGTATAATTTGAATTAATATTGTATTTGGGAAGTTTTCTTTTTGAGGTGGGGTGGGGGGAGCCCGAGGGGGAGGGGTGTAAGACTAGGTTTAAGATGTTTTAGATAGAATTATTAAAGCACAAAACTTAATTTTAATTTAACCCATTTTTACCTTAAACTTTTTTAAAAAAAGGGGTTTAAGTTTAACGTCTTAATTTCTTGTTGTTAGATTTCAGAGGCTGAGAGTTTAAATTTAAACAAACACTATTTTTTTTCCGTTATTATATAGTTATTATGAAGTCATCAACAGAGTGAATATAAGAATCATGTATACCAAACAAATTTTGCACCATTCACAAACAGTTTCTTTACATCCAATGAATCATACAAAAACAAGTGCAGAAAATAAAAAAGTCAGAATTCGGGTCTCACCTCCGAAATAATTCCCTCAAAGGAATTCTGAGTCCTCTGTGAACCCCTATAACCTCGCAGGATCCCATCGAGGGATTCCTAGCGACGTCTAGTAGTCTTGGGTAACCCTCCCGGGCGCCCAAAATCCGTATTACTATGGGAACGCTGCTTCTCAGTGTAGAGCCTACTCCTATACCAGAATGAACTTATAGAGAATGCCTCCCATCCACATTAAAGCTCCTTCTGGTGGCCTTGTATGATACTGCTGTACGAAGAAACCATAGAGAGCAAGGTACACGGTATATCAACGCTAGGCCTACCAGGTCTGTATAGAACGTCCACAACATATCTGTGCATCCTTCGACTCATAGACATGCACGCAATCGAACCAATCGATCGAATTAATGCGCACGGAATGCGCGTAGACATGAATGACTTGCTCATGCACCAAAGACACATTCATGTCATGTATTGCGCGGCGGCGTGCCCTAGCACGCAGAGCCAAGCAGGGGCGCGATCGTGGGCGAAAACTTGAAGATATAGAGATGGAATCTCACACACCCCCTCCTGAGCCCCACGAACCTGAAATACAACAACTCCACACACACCCCTCGGGGAGAGGGGACAGGACAAGCTTCCTCTATTCCTTTATGGTGAGTCTTGTCTCCAGACTAAGATACAGCATGCATACGCAGTCTTCTCTTTCCTTAACTGCGCCGTTTACCGGTAGGAGGCGATCGACCGATCGACCTCTTACGTGCATACATAGACTCCTGTCTAACATGGTTCAGGCCTCGCTGAAACTCTGTCCTGCCTCTCTAGGAAACTATACCACTGTCTGCGTATGATGGGAACAGACAGCAGAGAATGAAAGAACAAAGCACCCGGGCCTTCAAAAGTTGCTTGAACGAATCCCCCGGCCACCTAGGCTGGGTTCTCACTGACACATACATTTATGCATCCATGCAGTGAATTAATGCATTTATCCTTCAACAGCCCTCCTCACTCTGACGAACAGAGAAGGAGGCAGACTGAAGGCCTCTCCAAACAAGGCTGTTGAAGGAAAGACTTTTTACATCCCTCCCCTGCCTTCATAACTGCAGGGAAACCGACATGCTTCCAGAGCAGGGATGCAAAAAGCAAAAACATCCAAGCTCCGTTGACGAATTAGTGGAGCCACCCAGGCTCCACACCCTTTTTTCCCCATTTTCCGTTGCCTCTGTGTGGTGATAAGGACATACCTGTCCAAACCACACACACGCCTAGTAACTACCTCTTGCTTTCCTGCCTGACTGCCGCATCCCGCAGCAGCCTGCTAAAGTCCACAGCCCCACCCTGCCAGAGCACCCTCACGCTGGCCCACCTTCATTCAACCAACCTGCATGCGGCCTTACTAAGGAAGTCAGAATGAGCGTGGGGAAAGTACGGGACTAACAGAAAAACAAGTTGCCGATCTACTCCACTTCATTAGCTTCCGCTCCTCCTGTTACCCCGCTTCTCTAACTGCTCCCTCCATGGTGGAAGGGCGGCAATCATAAACAGATAAGAGAGAAGGGAAGCACAGATAAAAAGCAGAAACAGAACATGAACAGAAAGCGCCATCATCTCACGAATAAAACGACAACCAACTGCCTACCTGGGCCCTCTTTCCGTGCCAAACCGACCAAAGATGCAGAGGGGCAGCTCCTACTGCCACATATGCACAAACACAAACACAACACACCGCCTCTCACGCCTTCATTCCTCTCTTTCCACCCCGTTGTCTACACCTCATGCCAGCTCCCCTCCCGGGAAAGCGCATTTCATGAGGACGTTGGCGACGTTCTTCTTACAGGAGGTCCAGACCAGGTCAGCTCCGGCCGCCTTCAGCTCCTGCATGTACCAGGCTAAAACTTCCTGCATCGTGGAGTCAGTCTGGGCTTTCCCAGACCAGACCTGGTCATGGAGGGGACTGGAGTCGGTGTAGAGGATCACCTTGATCCTCTTCTTCTGCCACATCTCCTTGAAAAGATGGAAGATCTCCACCAGCTTCTTCAAGAGAAACTCGAGACCGAGGGCTTCTCCCAAAGTCGATGACCCCACCCTCCTAGATGCTCACTTAGTCGCCCACGCAATCCAATTGAGGAAAAGGGCCTCCTTCTCATCACTGGCAAGGAAGAAACACGAGTCGAGGACCCTGATGGTGTACCCTAGACATGCCCCATAGGTTGCCAGGACAAAGGCAGCGTCGAAATATGCATGCACGACCGGGTCTCCCCAAATCCCCCTGAAGATCCTCTTGTCGGGGTTTACCTTCATAACCTCCAAGACTCGAACGACACTCTTGAAAATTCTCTTTGAAGGCTTGGTGAGGCTCTGAGCCATAGTGTGTCCCCATACCATTCTCAGAGGGTTCATCCTCACCCCCCATTGCAGTGTCCCCACTGCAGCCCACAACGGCTTCTCGTAGGCCTCATCCACCTCTTTATCCTTTGACGGCTCTGCCAACTTCCCGTCAAGACCTCTCTAGGGCTTCTAGGGGCGCCGTTCCTTCAAAATCTCTCAGAGGGGAGCGGTGTCAGTGTTCTCCAGGTAAAAGGCCTGGGAGAGAATCACTTTTTTCAGTCCTACCCTCTCAATGTCAACCCCAGAGAACTTTCGCTCAGAGCCCTGCCCGATGACGCACACCGAGCCAAACCCTAACTCCTTGTTAAGGGTGGCCTAAAGCTTCCCGTGCTCCTCCTTGCTGGCTCCCCTCAGCAAGTCATCGATCCAGTTCATGATCGTTCATAATGACCGCTGTGGCAGGCTCCCCCTTCTTCCCCCTCACTGCGATCACCGTGTCCACACGCCGAAAGCCCAATTTCTTGCAGAGCCTGACCCCCTCCAATTTAGCATCGAAGAGCTGTGTTGTACAGGGCAGCCCATAGAGACCTATCTCTATGAGATACGTCTCCCCCGCCTCAAACTTGCGGACTTCCTTCACGAGCTCCTCGTACC
The DNA here is from genome assembly GCA_018398765.1 of Chromera velia. Taxonomy (NCBI): domain Eukaryota; family Chromeraceae; genus Chromera; species Chromera velia. The sequence goes on from JAHBMJ010003158.1 coordinate 52,794, forward strand.
TCTCCTGAGGGACGTCCGGAAACGGGGACTCCTTGGGGTACTCGGAAAGGACCTAGGGAAGGACCTTCGGGAGGGTTGCACCGACCTTCTCTTGGTTATGATCCTTCAACGTCAGGAAGGCAGCAGTAACGTCTACCGCCCCCATTTCCATTTCCTGCAATATAATAAACAGAGTCACACAGTTGATACCCGCCACCGAGGGGGTACCGACGTATGTGTCGATGGACCTACCGTCGAGAAAGCCCTTCGCGAAAAAGCGACACTTTGGCTTCCTTGACCCATCGTCCTGCTCCTTCCATGTGCATCGCTACCCCATTCCCACCATCGCACGTATCTCCGCCTTCTTCACCTTTCTTCCCAGGACCTTGTTTCCCACGATGTTCACCAGCCATTCCTTGAGGGCCTAGCTTGAAGGCCGCCACCCTATGCATCCCAGAGTCTATCTCCTCCTTTATCGCGGGAAGCTGAGTTGATCCTTTCTTGAAGTGGCTCAATTCATCCTCATACATAGCCGCACTCGTGAAGGTGAAGCCTGCATGCTTGCCCTGACCCCACCTCCTGCTAGACAGATGAGCAGAGGACAGAGGATGGGAGACCCCTCCGAGGGTCCCCCTTCCTTTCAACTTCCCGTTCTTCCAGGCAGACCTGTCTGCCTCCTCACATCCCATGGCTCTGGTAAACGACTGGGGGCCTGAATCCTTCCTCACCTTGTTATCCCACTTTCCTCCTATGGACCTGACAGGCACGATGGAGGGGTCTTCCAAGGCCCCCCTTGTGAAACATGCCATCGAAAAACCATTCAGGGCAGGCTCTTTCTCCTTCTCCTCCTCCTGAGGCAAGACAGCCTCTCCGGTTCCTGCGGGCCCCAACTGGGGTCCCCCCAACCTCGCCCCAAAATCCTCATCATTAGAATCCTCGTCCTCAGACCCTTCTCTACAAGTGGATATAGTCCAAGCGCTCGTCTCCCCATCCGACCTGTCCCCCTCTGTCATGCTTGCGACAAGAGAGGGAGGCGCGCTGTCGGTGACATCCCCATCCAGGGGATCTTCCACTCTTGCAACGTCTTCCATGCCCACTAGAATCCCATCCATGAGTCCCTCCACTGGCTCTTCCTGTGGAGCTCCCGAAAGAGCGGCTTTGGCAAGAGAAGAGGACGAGGCTGAAGCGGAAGACGGCTCTCCTGCCTTCTCCTTGGGTCAGAAGTCCTCTCCTAGCAGCTCAACTGACTGCTTTGCTGCCGTTTCTTCCAAGGCCTTAGGCTCTTCCTTCTCCTTCTCTGCTGTCTTGTCTCCGTCGCTTCCTTTATCCTTGGAAGGGAGCTTTCCCAGTCCGACCTTTCAGAGCTGGACTTCGTCCGTGATGGCCTCTAGGTAACCATAGTATAACCGGCTGAAGTGGCACTGCCCTCCCCTAGCTATTATGCTTACTGCATGAGCAAGTACCAGTGTACCACTGTAAGGTGCAGGGGCACCTTCTGGAGTCTTAGTACGAGACTGAGGAGAGAGAGGCTGTAGAGGTGGGTGAGGACCCCACCGCACATGTCCGTCCATCGGATAACTGGAAGGAAAGCTAGGGTTAACGTGGATGTTTGGGGAGATGAAGGAGCGAAAACCCCCTTTAATGCATCGATCGGGTCAAGCACTGGGAGAGCGGAGAAGGAGGTAGGCACACAGGAAGAGGAAGGGCCAAATGAAGAGGAGGAAGAAGGCAAAGAGTCCTTTGGGGAGGAGGACCACTCGGGACAGCCACTCCATCACCGTTGGGACGATGATGACGACCAGCCACCAGGGCCCGGAGGCTCAGGAAGATCTGGCGACAGCAGGAAAGACGGTGAGAGTGCGGATAGGGAGGAAGGTTTTCCCCCTGACTCTCCAGATATAGAAGGGCGAGGAGGGGACCTCTCACCTGGGGCAGATTTGGGGGAGGAGTTTGCCTACATAGACTGGAATAAAGGCCCTTCCTCAGGAAGAAGGATAAGAGTACGAGGAGGAAGGAGAAGGCGTTCCGGTACGGACGCAGACAACGAGAAGGGGTACGAGTCCGTCGTTTAGGTAGACTCTGACGATGACGGTAGACCTGTGGTGGGAGACGAACTGCCGGGAGGGGCAGTCGTATCCAGATCTGCAGGGAACACCCCACTGCGGGAGTGGGAAGTGTTCTTGACGTATAACGACGCTCCACTTAAGAGCAGACCAACACGTGTTGTGGTCTGAAACACCCCTTGGGGAGGGAAGAAGCTGATCGCCCTCCTAAAGGACTCATGTGACGCCAAGTTATGTGAGTTTGCTACCCTCAAGCCCGACGTCAACTCCTACGACCCCCTCAAGTTCAAAGTTGGAGAGATGAACATGGATGGGGAGTACTCGAGAGTCAGGAAGAGGCAGTTGGGGCCTTGTTTCGAGATGAGGGGTGATTTTGTTCCTCTTGCCACTCTGCAGGCCATCCTATAGAGTTTTTCTCTCCTCTCACCGCACGTTTGTGTTCTTTTTCTATAGCAAGTCCTCGTCTAATCTCTTCTCCTTCTCCGCTCTCGCTCGTACGTTATGCCCTAACAGTAACTAAGAGCTCTCTTTTTGGCTTCTTGCGTCTACTCTCACTTAACCCGTAAGGAGAGTATGGTGCATTGTCTGTCGGGTGGGATGATGACAAACTATGTGTGCATGATTAAATTTTGTATATTTGTTGTAATGATGACTTCTTACATAAGCTTTTTTCATGCAAGAAATGATGAGAAACGGTCGATGAAAGGGAATCCTTATGCTAGATGGCTGCATTGAAATTCATTCAGATTGATCATATAATGATTGTAACATACGCTCCTAGCCCTTTTTGGCGTGTCTGCATCCGATCTATTTGTCCGTAATGTTATCCGATCGCATTTGTTCTCGCTCCCAATCCGCCTGTTCGATGTCTGCCGCGCAGTGCTGTCAGTGACAAGTGAATAACTTTTTGTTCATTCTAGCGAAAACCAACCAACTATGCACATGCCACCCAGGAGCTTAGCGCTCTAACTAGGGTTAGGCATCCTCTAACTCATTGACTTAGTGACCAACTAACTATTTAAGTTTAGATTTAATTCAATTTTTCTACTAAGCATTCATGTTGACATGATATTGTACTTAAACATTTATTTATGTGTAATAGAAATTATTAAAAAAAATTGTAGATACAATATTATGCATCATCATAATTGAATGCTAAAAAAACTCAGAAATTGAAATCTCTTGACACTAACAGGTTCAGCTTCAAGTTTTTCTTTGGTGTTAATTTTATCTTAAAAGAATCACATTTTAAAGAATGTCTATCTAATTTAAAGGTATATAAACAACGTTGAAATACTATAGAACATCCTATATTTCAAAGTCTAAAATGATGTTAAAGTCTGGTAGGTCTCATTATATCATAATAGAACAAGTGGTGACGCCAGCGAGAGTCAACCCTTTCAAGCAAAGCCAAGAAACCAGCAGGATCCTAGGCCTGTGTGCATTTTGCAAAAAAGATAACAAGATTTCATCTTACAGTTGTCCTATCGACGTACAGTTCACAGACTCTTAGCTATCGAGAAAGCCTAAGTCATCGCAGACCGATCCATCGAAGAGAACTACACCTTCATCCGAGACCCAGAGGGATTCAGAATCTTCCTCTTGGATCAATACACCCTTTTTATGAAAGCCCACCACCGCCTCGCAGGAAAACTACACCAAGCCTTCGCCCTCGACACCATCTGTCAAGAGCGATTCGTGTCTACCTACAAAAAGTACCTGCCCCCGTACATTGCACCCAAAGACCACTACAACTGCTTTGTCCAAGACTGCCCTTCGTGTTACAAAGAGAATGCCGTCAGGCAACAAGAAGACGATCAAGCCCAAGGGCAAAGGACTGGCCAAGGCCAAGGCCCAACCGCAGCCTAAAGCCCTAGCCAAGGCGAAAGCAGGCGCGCTGCACGCACTCCTGAATTTTTGGTAGAGCCTCTTCGAAAAGTGAATGTTGTGGTTTTTAAAGGGGGTTTTAGCGTGGTTTTAGAGGGGTTTTCACCCCTTAGAAGAAGACTTTTTGCCTATAAATGAATTTTTGGCAGCTCATGACCAAAACGTGAACCAATGGTTCATGAGTGCGTGTAGTGTAAAAGTAAGTCCTCCTCCTCCACCGATCCGTGCCGATAGAGAAGCCCTAATTCAGCAAGAAATAGCAGCAGCAGCACCAGCAGCAGCAGAAGCGCCCCCTCTCTAAATTAACCCCCAGCCTGAAAACCCACAGTAACCCCAATCCAAAGCCCCTTCAAACCCAGACATAGATTCTGAAATGATCGACGTACCCGCTGGACCCCCTGCAGAAGTCAACCCTCCAAGCGCCGCCGCTGCAGCCCGTCCCGCACTCCAAGACTTTGACCCCCAGATCCTCCAAGAGCTCCAGAGTCAAGGAATCTTCTTCAACTTCGACTGGTCTGGCAACCTCGTCCCGATAGCTTACAGAGAGAGACTGCCGCCAGCGGCGCGCGAGGGAGCCTGCAGAGATGCAGGGGTGAGGATCAAGACTAAGCTTCCCACATTCACAGGAGACCGAACACAAGCCGAAGTATACTGGGGGAGAATGAACAGACTGTACGAGAGACTGGGATGGAGTTTCCCTACCTTCTAAGACGTCTATTTTCCATCAACCCTCTCAGGGAAAGCCAAGCTATGGTATGATCAGCTTATGTCAAAAAAGGTGTTGAAGCTGTCCAAACTGGAAGAGCTGGCCGACTTGTCTCAAGAAGGTCCATTCTGTCGATAAGGCAAGTTGAGGCGAATCAATCCGACTGGTATGCAGGCTTCCTCACCCCCCCCCCCATGAATGTGTGCTCTGGGTTGTCCTCAAAGCCTTGTTAGTGGCTTAGGATTTGGCATCGCTAAATCTAGGATTTAACCCTCAATCATCATCATCATCATCATCACAAAAGAATTTGGGCTCACAGAAGCAGATCAAGGGTTGGCTGAAGAGTGACTACACACTCTGAAACAGAAGCTAACCGAGTCACTGGACGACTTCGCCTCCCGATACAGAACCCTCTGCAACAAAAGTAGGAAGGACCCAGACTCTGCTCAAACGACAAAATACTTCGTAAAAAGGTTGAACAATGAGACTATGTGTAAGCTTCTCCGATCGAAATCCTTCCTTTCTTTCCAAGATCTCCTTCATGAAACCTGCAAATACCTCTCGGTTGCACCCAGCATAGCCAAAACATATAACGTGGTAGCCACCGCAGTAAGCAGGAAGAGAACAGAAAAAGAAGAGGAAAGTGAAGAAATTCTCCCTACAGGCAGTCAACCCGCATACAAAAACCCTCCCCTAAGCTCTTTCAAGCCCTCAAGAGATTTCACCGGTCACCCAAGCACGCCCAAGCAACAGCAACCCGATGCTGGAGCAAATAGCAAACATGTATGGCAACGCAGATAGTACAACCACGGACGTCCTGTAACTGATGCGGGGGAACGAGAGCATACACAGACCAGGGGTGCACCGTACCCACGCATGTCGAATATAACTTTTGCTTTAGGAGGGGACACATCCGGGCAGTGTGCAGAGTGCTCAGGAGAGACCAGAGACTGCAGACCATAATAATGTCATACGCTCCCATGAACCACGGTCAGGACTTCGACCGAATGGCGACCCATAGGTACTCACGCCATCCTCATCAACCCTCACTCTACACAGCCGGCCCCTGACAGTGTCCTCAACTGACTCCTTTGCTCCCACTCCATCCGACAAGACCCCAACCCCCGGGGCCCCACAGAGACCTCCTCCACCCAACTTCAATGCCACCGAGGCAAACTAAGTGCAGCTAACCCCCAGACACGCCTTAGCACCCCCGGCAGTCTGCAACCCATTCCAAAAAAGAGAAAGCACCGGAGGAACTGAGACTGCTCCAGGCGATCCAACAGTCTCGGGAAGAGAAGAGAAGTAAGGAAGGGAAACAGGAACAGGTTGACCCTTCTTAACAATACACATACCCACCGACAGTAAATGCAGAAACAAAAGGAATGAAGGGAAGAAAACAGGAAGCAGCTGACCTTCCTAAGGAAAAACTATAAGCCCCATCCACCCAACAACCTGCGAACCAGAAAAGGGAAGGGGAAGAGAATTGTGAAGAAGAGTTGTCGTCTTCTTGAAAGTGTTAGGCGAGTGTCCATGTTGCCAATGTCTCTCTTTGAAAAAATTCATCTCTGGGTGTCGGAATTTGTGTTTCCTTCATTTCTCCTGACTCAATCTCCATCTCGTGCCTGGTCGACACCGGTGCTGAGGTGTCTCTCTTGTATATCCGTATTTTTTGTAGACTGAAAATGGAATATCCTGACTTGCATCTACATACCGCCCCTGTCGTCATCACAAGTGAAGGCGGCAAGCAACTCGAGAACCAAGGGTGCTTCACAATACCTATCTACATTGATGGAATGAAAAGAAAACAGAGATTCTTCGTGTCTTCCTCTATTCGCTTGGATGCCATCCTCGGCAAGAATTGGTATGATAATCACCTCTCCTCCATGTGTTTTAACCCTGACTACCTCTTCTTGAAAACTGCAATCAAAGGGCACTATGTATGGCTGCCTTTCTATCCGATGAAGAATCTTCAGAGGCATAAACAATTCAGCCCAGCGTCCCCTCTCTTTGTAAAACAGACAATGACCCTCCAACCTAACTTCGTGATCCATGTTGCTTGCTGCCTACCGGATGATGCATCGATACCTAATGGAGCAATGGTTCATATCAAAGCTGCAGAGGAAAGTCACATGCCACCAATGATGGTGGGAGGGGTATGGGTACAAAAAGCAGTGTCGACTCTAAATGAACGAATGGTGCATGTCCCTGTATTAAGTGTCCACACGTAACCTATATCCTTTTCCATGACCTTCCTCCTTGCTTCAGCTACCCTCTGCGAGACACAAAGAAGCATCACCCACACTACAAGTGAAATAGGCAAGGACTCGACAATGGAAAGGGAAAGGAAAGTCAGTTCTATCAGAATGGGAGAAGAATGGGGGAAGTCGACGGAAGAGAAGAAGGGAACAGACCCGAAGAGAGGGGAGGATGGCAAGATCTTGAAAGAGAAAAGAACAAGAACGAATCAGGCAAGCAAAAGAACGGCCTCCAGCCAGGCCCCAAAAGGAAGGGAGAAAGAGAAAGACAAGAGCAAGGCAAAAGGGGGAAAAGAAGGAATTCCATATCGAGCAGGTTTTGGAAAAGGAAAAGAAACAGACAAATGGAGTATCTTCTCGAATATAAGAACTACGAGGGCTTGTACTGGACGAAAGAAATCGAAACAAATTGGTCTAACCTTGTCGCAGAATTCAAAGAGAGAGAGAAGAAGAGGAAATTAAAGAAATGAGAACCGATGTCCGACTAAGCACGTGAGAGACGAAGCCTCGTCCTGAGACACGACAAAATAGACATAGAAAGACGAGTGGCACAAGCCACTCAAGGAAAGACAACACCTCTATACATCCTTGCACGAATGATTGGCGACCGTGTGTGTACTGTGCTTGACCCATCTCAACCCTACCCGAATGAAAGCCGGAGATCCCTGAATGAATGTGCATTGAGATGAAAATAGAAGGTGTATGCATACTTGCATGGAATGTGCATGAACATGGCATTGTGCATAGACTTGTGCATACAATGTCCATGAAGATACGTGGCCGCGCTACGCCTAGGTCTGAACTAGTATTGACCGAAGAGACCCAATCCATGCAAAAGAAATAGACATATGACAACACAAAGAGAAAAACAAGACGTGCAGAAAAAAAAAGGCGCAATAAGCAAACGGAAAGCATCAGCGGTGCTGTGAGAACTCCTCCGTGGAGCACGGACTCAACTGCTATCGATTGGAAGCAAGACGACCCGCCTGGCGTCTCATAGTAAGGAAGGTGAAATCCAGATCGATACAGGACAGGCTAAGTGAGACGGGCCTACTGGTACCGGTTGGAAGTATGACGACCCGCATGCGTCTCTAGTAAGGAAGGTGAGTGCCCAGACTGGTACAGAAACTCACACAAGCTCACGCAACTGCGACTACGTTCGAGTGTGCACACCGTGGTAGACGAGGCGGTAGACAAACAAACCAAAACGGGGGACGCCCTGTCAGAAAATTTATGTGAATGTATATGATGTATGTACACACTCACCCTCCATTCACATCCGTAGTCGTAAGGCTTGTTGACTTGCAGGGTAGCCTCTTATGAGCAACAAACCCAGAACAGATTCCTCAAATATAAGATTCTGCATACAGAAACACAAATAGACAAGAAAGACGAAATGACATGAATGCTATCGGATGAACTGCGCCAGAGAGACAGAGATAGCGATCAGCGCTGAAAGAAAAACCAGACAGCGAGTAGCCACAGAAGGGAACAGAGATTCCTTCCACATAAGCGAAGGCACTATACTGTATTGCCTCCTCCAACAGCATGCTCAGCAGCGTGAACAGCAAACCCAGACAAGGCGAAGCGAAGGGAGCAAAAAGGGGAAGAGGTACACAAAGTTGCATCGTGCGATCGGCAACCACCCTGACGGGCCTTCCACATTCAACCGCAAGACGAGCCCACACAACGCCCACTACTAACAATATCAAATTTAAAGCCGCAGCACCTACACGCACCCCCACGCAAAGCACAGATAGAACGAAAGGAAGAAGAAAGCCAGAACCCATGAGAAATCGGACGCAGAAGCGACTAACCGACTTTTCCCCTAACCGACTGACCTTTCCCCCAGATCATACCGCGTGCCCCACAAGGAAGCCACCGTCTGACACCCTCCTGCTAGCACATGAAGGCGTGCAACACCAGAGGTAACCGATAATCCACCGGCAAGCCCTGGCAAGAACATAAAGAAAGAAGACACAAAGGACTGCCCCACAGATCAACCCATTGGGTATCGTTGAGTGACTGACCTTCGACTGACCTTTGACTGACCTTTCGAAAACACCACCCCCCCATGAGTAAACTAAAGTAAACACAGCACGACCACGCAATGGAAGCACTCACGGAGAAGACCTACAGCCAACAGGCACCCATACAGAAGGACAAAAGCATACACCAGCGCACCCTACATACACAGACGGAGAGGACCCCAATTGCGAATGGTGGAAAGGGTCAAATGACTGACCTTCCTCAAAGAAGCCAAAGCCCCAGACAAAGCAGTCCCGTTGTGCCTTCCTACAGTCACTAGCAGAAGCAACGTAATGCAGAGCAAAGCCCAGAATACTAGAAAAAAGGGGAAGTAGAGAAGGAAACGAAGAGACGAAAGCCCCAGGAATATAGAGGGGCAGTTGAATGACTGACCGGCATCACCAACCCCAAAGCATCCATGAGCGCCTAAAGAATACTGCACTACACGAAGCAGCCTACAAGATTCCACAGAGCAGCATATACAAGAACAGGAAATCAGCACCCTATCACGGCCATCATGTACGACCAAGCCCACGAAAATTTCAAAGTTATTGATGACCAAGCCCATTCTCTATGATGACCACCATCAAAGACAAGCAGCCAACACAAGAATCCAGTCCGCGCCATCCACACTGGCACACCATTACCCATCTCCCATCACTTTAGTCGATCCTTTCCGACGGACCTCATCCAGTTCCATCCCAAAAGCACACAGAAGCTCTCCAAAAAAGGATCGGGCAGAGAAGGCCCCCAGACGCGGACTTTAGGTCGATGTAGATCGATTTCGGGGCTCGTCTAGGCTAGCTGGAGCCCTTAGCTGCGTAGCCCCCATCATTACGTGGTCTTTGGAAGAGCCAATGCGCGCTATACCAGAAGGAAACAAAAGCAACCTACAACCAGAAACATCAGACAGACTACCTGTCCCTATCAATTGCGATCACGAACGACAGATCGGCTTCTATCAGGCTTGCCGGACCCGCAAAGCCGCAGAAATCTTGAAGAAGACGGCCCGAGACGGCAAGTTGGAGATCTACTATTCTCCACTCCAAAGTTTGTTACTTTTCCTCGAGAACCGCAACTGAAACCGCCTCATTTAAAATCCAAAGCAACACAGATCTGGAGAACAGGTCTCAAACCAGAATGATGGCGCAGCAAAGGACAAAGCTGGGATCGGAATTACCGTGGAAGCCCACGCCCATGCGCTAACATACAGCGATATGCACACGAGCGGCGGCAGCATTGGAAGTTGCGTGCGCCGTGGCGGTGGCGGAGCAGCGGATATGATTGGGGCCCTGGAAAGGAGATATATTCTGTAGACGCCCGTGGAATGGCGTCTTGAGGAAGGGAGATATGTTCTGTTTAGTTTTATTGAAGTAAAGTCCTAAAAAAAGAGAAAAAGAAATAAAAGTGATTAAAAGGTACGAAAGAAACTAAAAGAAACAAAGCTAGGAAAGGAAAGGAGAAATACTAGTAGCCAAGAGAGAGATACGCGTGAGCAGAACAGTCGTAAGAGGTTAAATATATCAAAAGAACCACAAATTGCCTTCTAGGTCCAAAGCCGAATAACACGTGGTCTGAATTCGAAGTAGCCGAATCTGAGCGCGGTGCAAAATCGATCAGCCAGAAAGCTGAATAGTCGAACCAAATGGTACGCGGCGATTAATCAACGGAGCCAAATAATCACTGCGTATGCATGTATGCAATCAAAAATCAAATTAATTCCGCTTCATAAATATTCATAAAAAAACATCGAAATTGAAAATTCTAAATCGAAGTTCCGTTTTTTATTCGTGCTGAGGTTGAGGTTCCGCCCTCTTTGAGTCCCTCATGCGAATTCGAAGTTGAAGTATAGGGTACCAGCCTGCCGTGTATCCATGTTTACTTCTGGACCTGGCGGGCCGAGCGTGCAGGCCGTGCCGCGTGGTGTCGAAGCGCCGTGCTAGCCGAGATAGGATTACCGTGCACGCATTCGATTTTATACGATTTGTGCCATGCGCATTCAGCACCAGCCAGTTCAGATCGATTCACTTCGTGCAGCACTAGCTGATTAAACGTATTTCGGCTGTTCGTTCTACTCTGCCTTGACGGACAGACTATTTCATAAAGTAGTTCCACCATCATGGAGATCTAGCTCTGCATTCTCTTTGGTCATTCTCTTTTTTGATCATTTGGTCATTCTCTTTTTTCGAGAACAGCAACAGCAGTGATAGAACTCTACGACTTAGACTCGCGCCTTCAAGATCGACTCTGAAACTATTACCAGACTCCAACTTCTAGGTGTACCTTTACCCTTCTGCCCTATTTGAGGCCAAGCAAGCCAAGATAGAACAGAACATCGTTGTGACTCACCCTTTACATCCGCCTCCTTTTCTGATTTGGGGATTCGGAAGTTCATCACATTGCTCTTGCGCTCTCAACCCTCTCTCCTCTTTATGATTTCTTATCATATTGTAGTAAATGATTGATTAGATTAAGTTCAAATAACTGTCGTCCACTTAGCTTGCAGCTGGCATAATTGAACAGACCCATGCATGTATGCGCCGCCCGGGATGTCTAACTCCACCTAGGGTTTGGTATCAATCAATCAATCATATATACTATAAATTGAAATAATTAACTAGTTTTGTAACTTTTATTGGTATAGTGATCTTAAAGCTAGCTAGCCCCAAAAGGATCAAATGCACGTACCAAAAAAAAAAATAAAATTTCATTTTTTTTTGTATATTTACAATGTGAAATAATCAACCACTCTAACTAAATGTTACATGTACTTGATGATGTACACATCATATCATAAAATCAAAATATATGTAATCTAAATCAGACACAACTATAATAATAAATTACTGTACGCTCTATAGTTACGGTATCAATGGTCACTATCATTTATGATTTATGTAGATGCGTAAACTTAGCTTTAATACTAACATTCATGTAGTTTTCTGTATACAATTATAGTATTTGTTTCATATACTAGTTTAAACAACTATTTCACTAGGCGCCACACTAGCCGACTGATCCGAATAAATCCGTATGCTTCAATAACTAGGTGCTCATATAATTGATTTATTATCATAGCCTCATAATTATGAATTCAGTAACATGCAGAAACTATATTAATTTAGCTTTCGAGAAACCGTGACCACCATACTACCTAAGGGGACAAAATTAATGCATATCATATCCAGGAAGCATATCTTCAACATAATCATCATGGGCTTGTAGAACCCTAGTAAAAGCAATTTAACGTCAGACTAAAAGATAACTTCCTATTTATATATAGCTCTGTCGTTTTGATTTATATGTCAAATCTGTAAAATTGAAAAAATGGTAGTCTAGGAGCGCTCTAGGAATTAAAAAAAAAATTTGGGACTTCAAACTAAGTTTTTGACCCAATGTGAGGCCCGCAGGACCTAACTAGTAGTTAGTATAAGTCTTCACTAAGTCTACTTGGTCAGCTTGGTCCAACGCCGCCCCTTTTTTCTGATAAACTCAAATCTTCGCTTTTTTCAAAAAACTTATGCATTAATTTTGTCCCCCTAGGTAGTATGAAAACGATTCAAACGAATTGTGAAGAGACATGCAGTTTAAAATCATATTTTTATATCTCTTTACAAATAAAAGAAATCTATAGTGCATGGGCAGCATGGAAAGACATATTTGTATGTGCCAGTAAACTAGTAGGGGGTGCATGAGAACGTGTCCTCAAGGTTCCCGCTTGCACTAGCTAGAGAATTGCAGCCATCCACCTGCGAAGGAAGGTGAAGAGCAGCGCCCTGACTGGATGGTTGGGCAGGCCCCTGGAGAGAGGAAAGGAGTCTTCAAGAAAAGGAGGAGACACCATCCTGGGCGCACACGCTTTTGTCAAAATGAAGCCCAGCGTCTGCAGAAACAAATGTGCATGAAGCATGCATGCGTGGTATGATTTGTTTGGCAGAACCCCATGCAAGCGTTCGACAAAACAGGCTCCTACGTGGAAAAGTCAAAAGCAATTGTGCTTCCCAAAGAGAGGAACCCGGAGTCCTCCGTGGAAAGACAATCTGATCGCTTCTCTGGGCACAGCAGCCTCTTGGCATGACCATTCTCACTTCTTCAAAGACAATAACGTACACCTTCGTAGTCTCATTTCACTGACTTTCTTCCAATGATTCTCTTTCCCTGCCTGCCTGCCTGCCTGCCTGCCTGCCTGCCTGCCTAACTTCCTGCCTGATTGCCTCTTCCTGCTCTTCCATCTGCACTTGCGTCTACCCACCCACCTCCATCTCATCTCTGGAGCATCCAATCTTCTTCGCAGCCTCCTCTGCCGACACGTGGGGGGGGTTTCCCAGGTTTGAGATCACCTGCCCGTCTCCGTTCTCGCCATAAACAAGCAGAGAGTCCCCACTGAGGAACACGTTCGCAGGCACAGCGGGGAGGTCAGGCATTCCGCTCTCCTGACTGCAGAGCCCTAGTCTTCGAAGGAGAGTCTCACACGGGTGGAGGGCCACAACACCCCCGTTTCCGTTCTCATCCGAGCTCCTTCTTCTCCCCGTCCCCTTTTCTAGAGTAACGCTCCGACACACCTTCCGCCCCACACCCTCTACTTGGCTGAACTCTGCGGGAGGCAGGCACCGATGCCACAGGAAGTGGAGCAGGACCACGTTTGTCGAGACTCTGGGAGGGGCGGTGGGGGGCGGGAATGCTTTTTGGACCTCTAGGCCCATCGTCTTTGCGAAGGCCTTCTTGAAGCTGAGTGCGATCTCAAGAAGCCGGTTGCAGAGGAAAAACTCCAAAACCTCATTTGTCCTGCATACAAATCCGGTATTTTGAGTCCTAAAGTGGATGCAAAAGAAAAAAAGGGGGATCCAAGAGCATCAGAAAGACGGAGTGATGCAGGAAGGAGGAGGACTCAATGTCTGGTCTTGGCTTTGTCTTTGCAAATATTCAGACCGACACACTTACACCTCCAGACACAGGTACCAAAAGAAGTACACATGCAAAGACACTCCCTCATGCAGACATACATAAATGCACAGGGAAACCCACACAGTGCCTGACCTGAACTGAAGCTTCTGCATCAAAACGACGGACTGCCAGTCGAGCTGCTCCAAAGCTGCCCGAGCGGACGGGTGTCCAAACAAAAGGTTGCCCACTTTTTCTCCCATTGACTCTGTTTTACTACGAATTTTTTCCCGTCTCTCTTCTGTGAGCATGAACCTATGCTGACGGGTCTTCTGCGTCATCCTCAACGTCGATTCCCCGTCTCCTGCCTGTGCAGGAGAGGAAACGTCGTCCTGCCTTTCCCCCCCGTCTCCTACCACCTCTGCATCTGGAGGAGGAGCCCCCACCTCCAGGTCTCCGTTCGCTTCTGCCACCTCTGCCCAGGCTATGTGCACAGGAGCGAGGGAGTCCCTCATTTCAGGAAACCCTGTGGTGTCTGCTTCAGAAGAGGAACAGGAACCAGAGGAAGAGGGAGATTCATGAGGGCGGCTAGAGGCGACTCGGGCTGAGGGGGTACAGTGAGGGTTCTGTCCTTTGAGGGCCCAGAGGGAGTTACTGGGAGGAAGGGTGAGAGAAGAGGGGCGGCTGTATTCATTCGGATCTGTACAGGTGGGGGTGATACTATCTTTTGCTTTTGTTCTCCAAAAATGGTCATTTCGATCATCCAGTCTAGATTGGTCTGTCTTCAAGTGGAGGGACAGCGCTGGGTGTTGGGATGAGTCTTTGCAGGTGAAAATAGGCTGTCCGCTTTCTGACAGCGGCTGTCCGGGAAGAGATGTCGAGCAGGAAAGAGAGTCTGCTAGTGCCAGCGCAGCAACAGACAAGTGGCTTTCCTGAGTAGATTTGTCCTTGCAGCATCCGTCTCTTTGTATTGATTGGGATGAGGAAGAAAGCCATCGACGCTGGGAACTCTCTAGAAGTTTCGAAGTGGAATTGGATCGTGCCTGGGAGGGGGGAAAGGGGAAAATAGGGTTGTTGTTGCTGTTCTTCACAGAAGTGGACGAAGATAAACAGGAAGAGGACGAAAGGGCGGAACGACTTGATGGCAAGGGGGCGCCTTGTGAAGCCTCACGGACGAAGATCACCTGGGGTGGAGGTCTTCCTCGTCCTTCTTCTTCTCCCTCCCTCTCTCCGCTCCCCTCTCCTCCAGAGGGCCATTCTCGTTCAAAGCTGACTGAGGCGGCGCCGTTGGTGAGACCTCGAGAAGGTCCCTCACGCAATGCCGGTCTACTTGCATTTGCTTGCTGAGTAGGGTCTGAGGAGGGTGGTGGTTGAGACTGAGAAGACCTTTTCTTTCTCCCCAGGGGGACTGTCAATGTGCTCTGTCTGTGCACACTGGGCTGCGGCTCGGATTCCTCAGGAATTGGGGAAGGCGGGGCTCTTCTAGGAGGCTGAATGTAGTCAACGCTGTCTTGGGATGACTTCCTGTGTTGTCCTCTTCTTCTGATCTTATGTCGTGAAGCTCGGACCTGGCTCTGCTGTGAGGGCGTTTTTGCCTTTAACCACTCGTCCTCTTGGAACTCTGGATCCTTGTTCCATACCAGAGAGGCGTGCATGCCTGATTCTGCTTGGAGGGCATCGCCTGGGTGGTCTTCTGCAAATGTGACGATGGAGTCGACGCTCTGTCTCCGGTCCTCAGCGGCACTGTCGGGGAGGTTGTCTGACTCCTGTCCCTCCCCTCCTCTGGCTTTCCGTAAACGTCGAAGTCTCTGCAGCTCTTTTTTCCTTTTCCTTTTTTTCTTCTCGCTCGTCGGATCCAACCCCAGTTCTCTGAGCAGAGACTGACCCTGGACGTGTACCTCCTGCGTGCACCCACACAGGAATGAACAACGCTGGTAGTGATCCGGTGTGATGGTTGTCATGTGAATAAATCCTTGCGCGGAAACCTAACAATTGATTGGTCTCCATCAGTGGAAATCTACGAGCGTCCTCACTTACTTCGACTACTGAATGAAGGTGACTAAAAAACATGAAAGCTCAACTGCATGTGATCTGCTGACCGGGGAGAACGTACAACGAATGGGTGTGCCACTCAGAACGAAAAGAGAGAGTTCGAACTCAAAATTCGTGGGTTACAGGAAAAAAGGGCCGGAGTGCACCGACAAGAGGAGAGACGTTGACAAATGTACCCTAGCTACTGACCGAGAGAAAAAGCCGCGTAGAGAGGAACCCCATGACTGCCCCAAGAACCCCAAACAGAACCGTGTAGATACCTCCCCAGGAAGACACAACTTGGTCGATCGTTTGGTAATTTCTTTTGACGTTCTTCTTCGTCTCGGCTTGTCGAACAAAAATGGATAGGAGCCTGTCGCTTTCTGCAAAGTGTAAATTGGGCGCTTTCGTTATTTAGTCAAAAAGCACTCCGCAGTAAGGCCACAGAGACGAGCAGCCAATTGCAAAAAGATGCCCTTCCTCCCTATCATACATCCTTTTGATGTTTGATTTTGCAGTTTCATTCCCTTTTCCTCCTCTCTCTCCAGAAACGCCTCATTCCCACCCATTCATCCATCCATCCATCCATCCATCCATTCATTCATTCATTCATTCATTCTTTCTTTCTTTCTTTCTTTCATTCATTCACTCTTTCTTTCTTTCTTTCTTTCTTTCTTTCTCGCTTTCTTGCTGGCTTGTTTGCTCCATTCCTATGTCTCTTGTCGTCTGTCAACCTACCAGAGCTTGTTTGACTGGCTGGCTGACCTTCAAAGGAGAGCCGGGAGATGTGTTGCTCGATGTATGTGTGCTGTGTGATGTCTGCAAACAGATGAAGAGGCCCCAACTTCACATCAAAAACCGCGCAAGACGCTCAAAACTGAAGACGTTTCAAAGAGGCACAGAGACGAACTCAACTGTCGAGGTTTGAATATGAGGCAAGCTGTCATTTTGTTTGGTCTGGTTGAAATTCTTGGACACTTTGTATGACAGTGTAAAATAATTCAAAACACAGCAGCCATCTGCAGTTCTACAGGTGGCAAAAGGGGGGTTGGTCACGTTTTTCTGCTGTCAAAATGTCCTGCCTTGCTCTTCTTTCGAACTGCCCCCTACTATCCACTCACTTGCTTCTGTGATTGGGGGAAGATAATTGTGGCGCTCGTCAGTCACATTCTGCATCAATCACTCGCACACACGGAACACGTCAAGAGAGACCAATCACGAAATGGGCAGGGAGGGACTTAGAGGGGAAGTCCTTGCGCCTTTATGTGTTTTGCTTTTCTTTCCGATAGTTCTCTGCATTTTGCAATCCGTTTTGATTTCCTTGCGGAACGGATCAAGAAGAGCGTACGGTGCAGGACCTGAAGGGATTGAGAAAGCGAAAGAGGAAGAGAGTCTCTCTTTTCTTTGCCTTCTTCTTCTTGTCATTCCTCTTCTTTTGAAGCTTTGGCTCTGCACTGTGCCTCCCTGGCTCCCTCTCCTTCGTTCGTCTTTCTGATGGAACACAAAGAAGAGAACAAAAGAATATGCAGAAGAGACACACCGCCTGAGAAGCAAAGAACTCGGTCCTCACATGGAACCCTTCAATAAGGATGAAGAAGGATTCCGACACTCTGCGGGCAGGCGAATGAACGAACAGTCAATCAAAATAACAGACAGGGAGACCGAGAGAGAGAGAGAGAGAGAGAGGAGAGAGAGAGAGACGTCCCGGCAATTGGTCGCGCACGTGTAAGGGGAGACAGGAAGAAAAGAGCGCATTGAAGACACCCACTGGGCCAGACTCTGTCTTGTTGGTTCTTCCTTCTCTTTCCTGTTTTGTGCCAGTGCCGCGCAATTGTGACGTTACCCCTGGTACAATCCTGGACCGAATGAGTTTCTAGAACTGCGATGGTTGAGAGAAAGATCGCTCACGACTGGTCTTCAACCAAAAAAACCCGCCCCGCTCTGTTCTTCTGTGACAAGTACAATGGAACCGAGCGAAAAAGATTGCAGACCGACCTAGGACTGATGAATGTGTCTCCATCGTTGACAACTGCACACAAACAAAGAGGGGAGGACAAAAGTTGCGGACTGGTTCAAACACCAACTCGGATTGTGATGAGAGAACAGCAGAATTGACACTTCGGGCAGGAGTGGTGCTCGAAGGGCTGCCCGAAAGCTGATTACAGCAATGCTTCAAATTGTTCAGATCGTTCCCTTTCTCTTTGGAGCGCATTCTTGCACTGTCCCTGTTTGTGTCTGTTTACGCAGAGCCGCTGGACTCTGTGACTGGCTCAATCCCTTGAATAAGGACTCGAGGGGACTCTCTGCACGCTGGAAACCCTACCACAAAGATGAATGACCGGAGGATCTCTTCACACTGACGCCTAGATGAATGACCGGGTTTGAAATGCAGTACGTGCGAAATTCAATATCTTATTTGTTGACCAGCTGACTGACTGACTGACTTACTCACTGACTGACTGACTGACTGACTGAGATAGTCCACATAAATGAAGTTGACCCTGAGTGAGTTCACGATCTCTGCCTCCACAGGGTTTTGTGTATCCGTGTGTTGCAGACGGATGTGGAGGAACTGCAGGGACGGACAGAGAAATCGAAACAGATGCATGAAGACAAAAGAGGAAAGGGAGAGTGACACACACACACCGCACGCGCGCGCGCACACACACACACACACACACACACACATACACACACACACACACATACACACACACACACATACACACACACACACAGAGAGACAGAGAGACAGAGAGACAGAGAGACAGAGAGACAGAGAGACAGAGAGACAGAGAGACAGAGAGACAGAGAGACAGAGAGAGAGAGAGACAGAGAGACAGAGAGACAGAGAGAGAGAGAGAGAGAGAGAGAGAGACAGAGAGACAGAGAGACAGAGAGACAGAGAGACAGAGAGACAGAGAGACAGAGAAATTGATTGATTGATTCATTGATTTGTTGATTGATTGATTGCGAGCAGATAACCCAACGACTCTGGAGGGGAGAGACAGAGAGTGCCGAAAGCATACGCCGATCTGTCTGTTGAGTTCAGAAAAGAACATTCATTTTTTCTTGCTGCAACACAAAGAAAGTGCATGCACAGCACTCACTCACCCACCCACCCTGTATTCATTTGCAATGAAGGTTCCCCACACCGCCCGTCTCTCTGGGGATATGGACCCAAAGTCTCCACACAGAGCCCCCTGGAGGAGCTCTTTGTTGTTACCCTCTATCAGAAGCTGCCGAGCTTGGTCTATCAGGCCCTCCGCACCCTCACAAGGGACGAGGGGTACGATCTCACGAGGCAGTTCTGCGAACAGAATGCAGGGGCAAAAACCAAATTGTGCATAAAATGCCAATACTACATGGAACAGAAGGTGTTATGATGGGAGGCCGGCTGTGGGAAACGTTCTGGCGGATCAAAATTGGACTTGTTGATGGCATGAACCAACATACCGACGGTGACGGCGCATTGAACCTAGTCAGCGGAAGCACTTCGTGTTTTCTGCAGGTCTTTTGATTCTTCTGTCTTGCCCATTTTCCCTCTATCTCTTGCGTTCGCTTCCTTTCTTGCTTCCGTGCGTTTGTCCCCGTGCTGTTCCTTCATTCCTTTTGAGACGCAGAAGAGAAGTGTCTGGTATCCTCCAGTAAACTTTGCAGCATTGAGCATACCTTCAATCTGACCCCCTCCCGGCCGGGTGTAGGTGCGGAATGCCGCGGTGAGTTGCAGGTCGCTGCTGAAGAAGGGCTCGTCGTTCCTTGTGAGCTTGACGGCAAACCAATCGGCTGGAGGGAGCTCGATTTTATTTTCAAATGCCTGAACGCACACATATACTTACATGTCTGCATACCATCTCACTTCTCTCTTCTTCCTTCTGGTCTGTCATGCAGTCAAGCGGTCAGCCAGCCAGTCAGTCAGTCAGTCAGTCAGTCAGTCAATCAGTCAGTCAGTCAGTCAGTCAGACAGTCTGTCAGTCAGTCAGACAGACAGACAGACAGTCAGTCAGTCAGATAGTCAGTCAGTCAGTCAGTCAATCAGTCAGACAGTCAGACAGTCAGACAGTCAGTCAATCAGTCAGTCAGTCAGTCAGACAGTCAGTCAGTCAGTCAGACAGACAGACAGTCAGTCAGTCAGATAGTCAGTCAGTCAGTCAGTCAGTCAATCAGTCAGACAGTCAGACAGTCAGACAGTCAGACAGTCAGACAGTCAGACAGTCAGACAGTCAGACAGTCAGTCAGGCAGTCAGACAGTCAGACAGTCAGACAGTCAGACAGTCAGACAGTCAGACAGTCAGTCAGTCAGACAGTCAGTCAGACAGTCAGACAGTGAGTCAGACAATCAGTCAGTCAGTCACCCAATCAGTGCTTTGCCCCATGTCAATGGATGCCACAGCAACTTGCTGTCTGCCAAGCTTTCACGCTTCCCCGCCCTCTTGCTTCTACACATGCACACATGCATGCATGGATTCCCACTCTTGCCGATGGCATGAGCCGCGTGCAGACTGACCATTTTGGCGGTGGTGGACTCGATGGATGGATTTGGTCTGGCTGTAAAGTACTGGTAGAGGGTGAACACGATGTAGGCACCCAGGGCACAGAACAGGAAGAGAGTGACGGCACCTCCATAGACTGTTCGGAAGGTTGGGGACCTCCTATGATGCAGGTGCACCCTGAAGCCAAACATATCCAGGCCCTCCACGATCGCCCGCATTCCCATTCTGCCTCAGTCTTGGTGATTGTTACGTTCACGTGAGTGGAGCAGAAGATGGATTTGCGCCTGGCTCTGGCATCGGCAAGCGGTTCTTTCCTCCCACTTGGATAACTGCAGATGTGTAATTCAGTCCGAGTCGTTCATTCGGTTGCTTGTATCCCAGTATTTCTTTGTATCGCATCACGTGTAACATGCTCGTCTTATTTGCACCAATGGTTTCCCTGCTTTGGAGCCTTTAATCAAGGAAATTCGGCTCACTCGTGAGTCTTGATTGCTCTTAATTCAATGCTAGAGTTGCCAGACTTAATTGTGCATGAATCTTCCTATAGCTATATATATATATAGCTCTTAATTATTAATTCGGAAAGTGCATGCATGAGGTCAACTGCATGCATGCTTCCCGCGCGGTCGGGCCCGCCGCGCAGCGTTCGCGGCACGCGAGCCCTGGCCGGTCCCCACGCAACCCTGCTTGCCAGCGTTTCTAGACACCGCGGCGTTTGTGTGTAAACTAGCCTGGCCTGTCAAAAAAATGAGCCGGTCAAGATCACCAGGCCCGTGAAATATCCCTGGCCCGTCAAAATAGCCTGCCTCGTCAAAAATCCCTGGCCCGTCAAACATTTATGCCAATTTTATGGCCCGTCAAATATCCCCAGCCGGATAATTTCAATTCCAAGGCACTCACCCTTTTCGCAGGCACGCGCAATTAAGGCACTCACCCGTATAGCGTTTGGTTAATTTTTCGCTTGCGGGACCATTTTAGGCGGTAGTCTTTCTGGGGCTGGTCGCGGGGCGCGTGGTTTGCCAAGGAAAAATCCTGCACGAGCTCTGTGCGAGCGGCTACGGAGATGGTGTTTTGGGAAAGAAGTGTCCCCCCAGCGGATTTGCGGGATTCCCTGGCCCACAGTAAGTATAGTAGACGCCGCGGGCGCACCGCCACGGGAAAAAAACTTGGAGGAGAAGGGGAAAACCGCGACGCACCGCTCCGCGGTGCGGTGCCGGTCAAGCAAGTTTCCGCGGCGGGTCCGCCGCGGAGTGGCGGGACCATCGCCTTTGTCTCTCCGCAGCGGCATCAAAAAAAAAAAAAATGGATCATCGAGATCAAGTCCGCCAAGTATTGCTCTGACAGCTCTCAGCCCAGAGAGCTGTACAGATTCTTGTCAAGTGATCAACTGAGAGTAACAGGCTCAACCTGTTAAAAGAAGATTCAACTATATGATTTATGTGCTTCCATAAATACTAAGTTCAATACTTCACAGTTGAATCTGCTCACTCGACTCTAAATTTTTGCAAAGGTGACAGTCTGCCCGGACTGTCTTCCTATCTGAGTATCATAGTGCCCAAACAAAAAACATGCATCAAACGCACTCTACGAAGTGAAGGTAGGTTAGGAAAAGACGACCATCCTCTAGAAATAGGTCAAATCACGAAAGAAATTTAGAAGAATATTATGGTTAGGATTAACAGCAGCAAAAAGCAAAATCGAAGAAGATTCCGGTAAAGAAAAAAGATGGAGACCAAGCATCGTAGATCTTTTCTGACACTCTAAAATGCACGCAGGACTGTAGAAGTCTTCTTTAAGTAACTTTTCCATCATAGAGTCATCTGGCACGTTACTCATACCACAGTCAAACCTAAAAACAATTGTTCTATCGTCTATGTATCTTCCTGTCATCCATTTCTCTCCCCCTTATGAAGGCTTCGATCTCATCAATGCAACAGAGTATTCTTTCCACGCAGCAAAAAATCGGGCCCCACCAGGAGAGCAAGGACTCCCTTAAGGAAAACCTTCATGCTGTCTGACTATCTTCCCTCGAACTCGAATTACATTTAAAACAAAATCAAAATTAATTATACGAGCCAGCATATCAAGAGGGCAAAAACGTGTATTCGCATAATTGCAGTGGGAGGATAAAAAAGCAAAAGGTTTTAAGTAACGTCTCCCAGAATACCACTTCTTACCCTCTCCCGGACCCATCTCCTTAATACAAAAATGCCGGGCCTCGACTTGGCAATACACTCTGAGAGGCACGGTTGTCACCACGGGGCAGCAAACGGTTAGAAGTAGGGTAGAACCGCGGCGCTAGCACCGCGGCTGCACCGCGGTGCTCATCAAGGCTGCTCTAGAAACACTGCTGCTTGTATGTAATGACATGGTTT
Organism: Chromera velia; assembly: GCA_018398765.1. Classification (NCBI taxonomy): domain Eukaryota; family Chromeraceae; genus Chromera; species Chromera velia. Next base: position 75,495 of record JAHBMJ010003158.1, read on the forward strand.
GACTGAGCGTTATTTGCTCATCCCATTGAAATGGCCCCTGACATGCAAACTATGCTGCAGTTGGACTATGCAGACCAATCAGACGGGGTATAGAACATCATGTGACAATTTATGTCGTTTCGCTGATTCTCTATACGTTTAGCTTGTTTATAAATTAACATATTATAAGATTATATAAGATATATGGAGATGCACTGTTTTACTTTAACTAAATTAAATTAAATAAGAAAATGGCTTCTCCATACTTCTCCATTATCGATCGTTATCACTTGAAAAGGTCTAACTTAGAGTGCTGTTTCAACATCCAGAGAACTCAACTTGCATACTATAACAAAATAAATTATTTTAAAAAACTTTAAATTTGTAACAAATTCTAGATCCAAACTTAAAAGAACAATTATAATATGAATTTTGACTTAATTTGGTTGTGTAAGCTATTTTGAGCTTAAAATTTCTTTATACACTTATTAGTAAATTTGTTTTTATGTTTTCTTCTTTGATGACACTTTAGCTTGAGGTTAATAAACATTCATATTGATGAATTTATTTAACTTAAGTTTGTTCAAAGGCGTGTTCAGAGGGTAGAACAGGCATGACAAAGTACAGGAAGCTGTAGAGAGGATGGAGGCTTTTTGTTTGGTTTTCACATTGAAAGAGAACGGGAAGGAAAGAAGGAAGAAAGACAGGAAGGAAGGCAGCCAAACCTCATGACAAAAACGCAGACAGTCCTTTTTGGTACAAAGGCGACGAAAGAACATCACCGCAGATCACTTTCTCTTTCAGTTTCTTATTCCCTTTTGTTCCCTCCTCTCAGATAAAAGATAGCAGACAGACGTATACCGGAGTCAACTACTCCCTGTCGCTCACAAATTGACCTGCTAGCCGTTTTTTTTCAAGGTCTGTTTCCCTCCCTCGCTCTTTCTATCCCTCCTTGTCTACCGTTTGAATACATGTGAATTCCTTTGGTCTCTTCTCAAACCACAAACCCGATTATCAGCTTACCTTGTACCCTTTTCCCCTTTTCTGTTACTACTGTTATGTTTTTTCAATTTCCCTCACAACCCTCCCCTCTCACTTCCCCCTAGCTGTATTATTCTACTGCATCTCTTTGTATTCATTCATTTGGGAGCAGACGGAGAAGGAGACAAGGCGACCGAAGGAGAGAAGGCATAAGTTAACGAAGAAACAACAAACCGCAGCAGCCCCACAGCAGCAATCAATCCCTCCATCAAATGGCAGGATTCCCCGCTCGACCAACGATAGACTCCTTTTCCTTTTCTCTTTCACTCTTTCTGAGTGTACCACTAATGCTCAACCCCCCCTTGAACCCCTAAATTCACCCTGCCTCACCCCCTCCCAGTTGTAAAGAGCTGCTCCCGATGACCTGCCCCTCTGGCTCCCCCAATCACATGCACTTCAGATAGAGAACAACTTAACTCAGTCAACGGGTGTCTCCTGCATCGACGAAACTTCCAATGTTGCCGCGTCTTCATTTGGCAGTGCTTGATGTGCGGCCTCGAGGGCTTCAGATGTTGGTTTGCAGAGGCCATGCAGCTGTACATGACTTGTACATCGCTTTTGAAGATCCCTGAAGATAGGAAGACAAACCGGCAGGCGCCGGCAGGCAGACACAAGTGAGTTTTAAATTGAGGAACACTTGGGAAGTTCTAACATGTTACTTGAAGGGGAAAGGGTGTCACTGAAGACTCGATCGTTGGCGTCGATACCAAATTGCATGCACAAGTTAATACGGCCTCTTTTCCCTAGAAATGATATATCTTTCTCTTTACCTTTTTTCTCTCTTCTGTTTCGCTCGTTCTCTTCCCTTCTTCTTTGCTTCCTTGCTTGCTTGCTTTCTTCCCTCCTTAGTCTCTGGCTTGCTTCTTTTGTTACTCGCTTCCTTCCTTCTTCCTTCGCTCCAACCACCCATCCTTTTTTTCTTGATTCGTCTCTGTCTTGTATTTTATTTTCTTGTTTGTTGGCTTGTTTATTTATGTCTTTCTTTTTTTTCCTTTTTTTTCTTTCTCTCTCTCTCTTTCTTTTTTTGTCTGTCTGCCAGTCTGTCTTTTCTGTCTGTCTCTTCGTTTGGCAATGCGTCAGAAGAAGGAAAGGAAGAAGAAGCAACAACATGTGGTCCCCCTCTCTCTCTCTCTCTTTTTTTCTCTCTCTCTCTCTCTGCCTGTGTGCGTCTCGATCTGTCTGTGTGTCTATTCCGAAATTTTTGGTTGGCTGTTTCATAAAGGGAGCTAGAGAAGAATAGACACAGTCTGACGCAGTCATAGAGTGGCAAAAAAAGAATAGTCAGGCAGTGATTGACTGACCTAGCTACATTCATTGACCTCTATTGCCTTGTCTCAAAAGATGGGGCCGAAAGGCCGGCTGCATGCAGGGGCAATTCATCAGGGGGCAGAAAAAGATTTTGCTTTTGACATGCAAAAAAATGCGGAGGGTGTATCCAGATAAATGAACGTTCACAAATACACAAAAAAACTTGGAAAAGGTACAAAAACACTTTCATATGGATTTCATTTGTTCTTGCCTGTTTCAGACGGCAGAGAAGAAAATGAATCTTTGGTCAGGTGCAGAAAGGCAAAAAAATGTAAGGAATTGAGGATAGATGTGCAGAACAAAAGTGCGACAAGGAGCCTGATGGATGCTTACACGTGTCACTTACAAACGACGGTCACAGCTTGCCGACCAGCTAGCAAGTCAGTAAGAGAGGCTGAAAATGACTGTGTCTTCTCTATTTGTTCACATTAGTACACATCATCGTACACACCTAACAAAGAAACAGAGAGAAAAAGCTAGGTACATGCTGACAAACAGAATTGAGAAAGGCACGTAAGCATCAGTCTGCATGTCTGTTCTACGACTGACTGACTGACTGACTGACTGAATGAATGACTAACTGACTGACTGACTGACTTTCATTGGCCCGGTAGGAGCTAGGTAGAAGTAGACCAACTCTTCAGAAGAGTTTGATTGAGAGGACTTGTCTGAGTTAGGAGGGGGATCTGCGTGACGAGACTATGGAGCTCCGTTTAGATGGTCTTCCTCCCCTGCAAGCGGCAGAAAGAAAGCCGCAGCGGTCTCAAAGGAGCTGTCAGCAAGAAGTAGAGAAAGGTGAAGAAAACACAGAGAGAGAAACAGGGACGGCCGGCCACTCGGGAGGGTGGAGGTTATATCTATAGTAATTATATGAAATGCCGAGCCGCCAGGGTCATGTCGTCATCCCTCTACGGCACTAGGTCCCGAGGCCCCCAAGGATATGCATTCAATCAGAGAGAGAAGAGAAACAGGGAAGCAGAAAAAGGGGGACAGAGGGTAAGTTTTATTGTATAACTTTTCTTTGCATTCGCTTTTCCCACGCAACGTCAGAACTTTGGGAAGACACAAAGATCTGTAAAGTCTGAGTTCAAGATAGATCATTCATGATCCTTCGGAATATAAAACTGATGCCTATGATACCTGACCTCACCGCAAGCACGTATGCCAGCGACGTTATCTGAAGACTCAGACAGGGAGCGCGAGTGAGAAAAGGACTGCGCCAAAAGTTGCAAGGACTGACCGATTGTCTATTTGGTAAGAGAAGGAAAGCAGCCAAGCAGTTTGATCGCTGCCTCTGACTGCTCTGCAACTATGATGACAGTGCACCTGGGCGCAAACTCGCATCTGCTTTCTGATGTCTTGTCGTCTTTTCCCTTTATTGTCTTTCTGTACGTTTGTATGCGCATCTTTGTGTACCACTACACCCCTGCGCTCTTTTTTGTTACGTGTTATCGTCTGCACCTGCTTGTGCTGATCTTTATCCAAGTGTGCACGTCTTTGTTTCTGCATCATCTGTTTATGGACTTGAATGCCGACTGCTGCTTTCCTGCCGTAATTGCCTTCTTTTCTGTATTTTCCGAATCTTTCCTCCCCTTTTCCCTCCCCTCTTAGACCTACTGCTTACATCTACGCCACCTGTAGATATCGCATCCTCATGAGTTCTTGGGGCCCGGCAACTCGGCATGTATACGTATACTCTATAGGGAGAAGAGAATCAATCAGGCATTGGGAGAAAACAGTCTGGCCACTCGTCAAACACGTTTTCAAAGAGAGAGAAAGAAGCGAAACAAAGCACCAAAAGGAGCACCAAAAGGATGGAGTGTCTGATTCTCCATCGACTGACTTTCGCCAGTTCGCTTAAGCTTTGCATATCCTCTTGCCTCCCGGTGAGTGGCTTCATCTTCTCCGTCTCTATCCTACGGACAACAAAAAAGCATTTAAAAGTGTACTTACATATGCTGATAAGCCAAAACGCAGGAATGCATGGGTGTCATGGGCCTCTGACTAAGTATGCATGGGCTTTCTTGAGAAAGTGTCGACAGATCTCGCCAGTGAATTCAATTCATTCAGAGCCTAGAAAGAGGAGAGACAAGAGAGGATCCAAGGATAAACGAAGCAGCATAGGGACTTAGAGAAAAAAACATACACAGAGAGAACTTGAAGAGGCATGCAACCAAATGAGGCAGATAGATAAACGAATGGGAAACAGCGAGATGTAAACTCAGGTAAACAAAGCTATAAATGAAAACAGAGAGGCAATTCGACAAAAAAAGAGAGATACTGGGAGAGAGAGACGGTGTGAGAGAAGTATAAATCGACATAGCACAACCTCAGTATCTTTGTACACGTTGAGGCGAACCATGCGCTTTCAAGTACTTGACCAGCTAGGAATTTGTCAAATTTGAAGAGACTTTTGTCAAAAGGCTGACTCGCTTCGACTTTGACTCTAAAGACGATGAAGAGGAAAAAGAGGAGGAAGACGAGGAGGAAGAGGAAGATAAGGACTGCAAAGATTGGAACAGAAGAGATTTTTATGGTACAGCTGAAGGAAATGAGACATTGAAATAGAGAGCAAACACAACTTTTGTATCGCGTGTCAAACTACAAACGCTCTTTTAGAATCTACTGAAATCAAGAGCATTTATGACTGGGTCGATCGATGACTAAGTCACACTCCCTCTCTCTTTCTTTCTTTCTTTCTTTCTTTCTCTCTCTCTCTCTCTCTCTCTCTCTCTCTCTTTCTTTCTTTCTTTCTTTCTTTCTTTCTTTCATTCTTTCTCTCTCTCTCTCTCTCTCTCTCTCTCTCTCTCCCTTTCTTTTTTTCTTTCTTTCTTTCTTTCTTTCTTTCTTTCTCTCTTTCTTTCTCTCTCTCTCTCTCTCTCTCTCTCTCTTTCTCTCTTTCTCTCTTTCTCTCTGTCTCTCTTTCTCTCTGTCTCTCTTTCTTTCTGTCTTTCTTTTTCTTTCTTTCTTTCTTTTTTTCTTTCTTTCCTTCCTTCCTTCCTTCTTCCTTTCTTTCTCTCTCTCTCTCTCTCCCTCCCTCTCTCTCTCTCTCCCCCTGATGTGTACATAACTCATTGAGTGAGTGTGTTTGTGTGTGTTTATCTATGTGCGTGTATGTGCACACGCGCGTGTGTGTGTATATATGTGTGTGTGTGTGTATGTGTGTGTATACATGTATGTGTGTGTGTGTCTATGTGTATGTGTATGTGTCTGTTGGTCTGTCTGTGTGTGGGTTGACGTGTAAGTGTGTGAATGTGCATGGATGCGTGCATGAATGAAACTGTGTGTGCGTGTGTGCGTGTGTGTGTGTGTGTGTGTGTGTGTGTGTATGTGTGTGTGCAAGTGAGTGATTTTCGCACTCCCTGTCTCTTTTCTCGTTTTGATATGTGTGTTTTTGTTTTTTTGTTTGTTTGTTTTCTTGTCTGCGTAATCTCTTTGTACACCTGTCCTGGTGGGAGTGTGTCTGTGTATGTCATGACCGCTCGTTCTTATGCTTGGCTATTGTTTTGGGCTGACTGACCAAACGACTGGCTGCTTCCAGCTGATGCCTCAGTACAGAGACCCCTTGGATCCTGTTCGTATGCTTGGCCTGAACAGAAAAGAGAGAATCAAGGAAATAAAAATACATTTTAGCATGAATAAGTGTGGCAGCTTGCCACAAAGCTTTCAAAAATTATTAACTGACCACAAGCAGAACTAGGTGCCATGCAGGTTTTACTCCTAAAAGAAATAAGGCATCGCAAGCTTCTCATATTCCTGCTTTGATCTCGCAATCCACTAAACTTTGTGCAAGGAAGAAGAGATCGAGAATCAGACAAAAAAGAAAGTCTGTAAGCCTGGTTGATGGGCTGCATATGCAGCATTAGATCTTTCGTGACTGCATAACCGAAAGGGTCTAGTGGATTGGGTGTCCAGATGTTCGGAGGTGCCTCCTGACATTCGGGGGTTTGGGCTCAAAATTGTTGAGGAGGGGGTCTGGAGGGACTTCGTTGCCCTGCATAGAGAGAGAAGAGAGAATGGAATTAAGAGAAATAATTTCGACATGAGGACTTTCACTGAGGGCTTTCATGAAGCTACTCAAGAATCATTTCCCTTCACTACGTCTTGTTTGTGCACCTTAGTACAAAAAAGAAGAGGCATGATCCTCGCCAGAAGGGGACTGCCTCCTAATCAGTTGTACTGCAGCCCCTTTTCTGCTCGCAGGTGAAATGCTCAAAGCCAAAAAACTAGAAGCACACTCGCAACTTTATTGAGCTTGTTATTTGGGACAGACATTGTATGTGTGTGTGTGTGTATGTATGTGTGTGTGTGTGTGTGTGTGTGTGTGTGTGTATGTGTGTGTGTGTGTGTATGTATGTGTGTGTATCTGTATATATATATATGTGTGTATATATGTATGTGTGTGTGTGTATGTGTATGTGTGTGTGTGTGTGAGTGTGTGTGTGTGTGCGTATGTGTGTATGTGTGTGTGTGTGTGTGTGTGTGTGTGTGTGTGTGTGTGTGTGTGTGTATGTATGTGTGTGTGTTCACGGCCTCCTTCTGGGCCACATACAGCCTTTCTCCTCTTCTTTCTATATATCTATCTGTCTGCTTGTCTGCACGTACCCATTCATCTCCTTAGTGGCTGACCATTTTCTCCTGCAGATTTCTCCGAATTTGCGTCGTGCCTTTTCCGTAG
>JAHBMJ010003158.1:87500-92489 GCA_018398765.1 Chromera velia
ACAGGATTTGTAGGGAGCTTTCCTGACAGCCCCCTGGTAGTGCGTCTCATGGGAGATGTGTGTTTGAGGGGAATCGTCTTTACGACTGCATACATGCATGCACAGGTTCAGAGAGCATGGCAGACAAAGGTATGTCCAAACAAAGTCAAGACGATAGAAGGAGCTTGCCTGAAGCTCCTGAAGACTATGCTAATTTAATAAAACAGAGACCGTGACCCCCCTTTTTTCAATATCGTCACACACATTCTGAGTTCAGATGTATGTACACTTCCACAATGATTGATTGATTCAGTGGGAGTGCATGGGGCGGATGGCAAAAGAGCACTACATTCAATGTGTCCACCCAAGCACTGCCGAATATATGCAATCGCGGTCTTAATACCCATAGCGTATCAGACGAGACGGACAAAATAATTAATATCTATGGAGTATCAGACGAGACGGACAAAACAATTAATACCCATGGAGTATCAGACGAGACGGACAAAACAGCTTAATACCCATAGAGTATCAGACGAGACGGACAAAACAACTTAATACCCATGGAGTATCAGACAAGACGGATAAAACAATTAATATTCATGGAGTATCAGACGAGATAGACAAAACAATTAATACCCATGGAGTATCAGACGAGACGGATAAAACAGCTTAATACCTATAGAGTATCAGACGAGACGGACAAAACAACTTAATACCCATAGAGTATCAGACGAGACGGACAAAACAACTTAATATCCATGCAGTATCAGATGAGATGGACAAAACAACTTAATACCCATAGAGTATCAGACGAGACGGACAAAACAATTAATACCCATGGAGTATCAGACGAGACGGACAAAACAACTTAATACCCATAGAGTATCAGACGAGACGGACAAAGCAACTTAGTACCCATAGAGTATCAGACGAGACGGACAAAACAACTTAATACCCATAGCGTATCAGATGAGACGGACAAAACAATTAATACCTATGGAGTATCAGACGAGACGGACAAGACAATTAATACCCATGGAGTATCAGACGAGACGGACAAAACAGTTTAATACCCATGGAGTATCAGACGAGACGGACAAAACAACTTAATACCCATGGAGTATCAGACGAGACGGATAAAACAACTCAATACCCATAGAGTATCAGACGAGATAGACAAAACAATTAATACCCATGGAGTATCAGACAAGACGGACAAAACAACTTAATACCCATGGGTATCAGACGAGACGGACAAAACAACTATGAATATAATGCAGCAACAACAAAGACGATCAACTGCCTTCAAAAAAGAGAAAGAGACAGTGCCAAAAAGAGATCGACTGGTTGGTAGAAAAGGGTTCCACGGGGTCGGATGGAAATTAATTCGATCGACTTTAGGAACAATCAACTGTCTGCATTTACACTCACCCGGCCTGTCTCAACTCCATTGCCTCCTCCCATCCAGTGTCAGGACTTTCTCCTGTAGTGACAGGATCCTATGTAGAAATGTCTGGTCTTCGCTTTAGGGGCACTAACTTGGATATGCAATGACTCGTTTGGACCACTGTACACCTAGTAACACAAAGTTACACTGGGTTTATGTCCCTTTTTTCCCTCTGTCATCCCTTTGACCCATTGTTTTCTATCCTATCTTCTGACCTGATCCGTCATTCTTCTTCTCCTTCTGCACGCACACAAAAAACATAGCCGATTGATTGGAAACGGATTTCAGGATCAACCCATCGAGTGGGGAACTTCCTTACCTGAACTGGACTTCTATTTTTTTTTCTCTGCTTTCTCCATACAAACTTCATTCTTTTATAAATAACTACATGGATGAACGATTGTCGCAAGAGACGTAGAAGCATTCTCCATACTTTAAATAAACTTCCGACGTCATTTTTTTTTTTTTCAAATCAGGAAACGGCGATTATACCACACTAAGTCTTTCCCGCTGCAACTATAAAAAAGGGTAGTCTTTATGTGCCTGTGTATGTGTGCACGCATGCTAGACAGCGAGAGAGATTGCACGAAACAGGCAGGCCACTACAGGCCATACAGGCTGACCACTCTCTGAAAGCACTGGAGGAGGAGGACCTGCACTCAGTATCCCAACATAGCGATAGACGGAATAGAAGAAAGAGGGAAAAGGGACAGTCAAGGGCAAATTCAGAAAGAAGACGCATCAAGGCCTCTAGCAGTCATACAAATGAATGTAAGTGACTCTTTCTCTTCTATCAAATCGATCTATAGGACAGGGACAGACGGTCTAAGGAGCTAGGCAAAGAAGTGTGTGACAGTCCATGGTGGCAACAGAAATGGCGAAAACACTTGGCATCAAAGACTGATACTGCATACACACAATATAAACTCTGTCCCTTATATATTATGTGGGTATAAACTGAGGGAGCTGTGTGTAAGCTATCCAGAACCTCCTGTCACGCTCACCCACATGTCCTACGCATCCCACGCATGCCTTGATTTCTGCATTCCTTGTCATGTCATTAACTCCTGCGGCCTTTCGAGTAATTTGATCAAATTGAATCTGGTCTTTTTCACCTCTTTCTCTGCCACTTGCCTTCATGCAACGAAACGACTTACCTTTGATATAATATGGAGGTGGCTAGATGGTCGCGGCTCATACGTTAGTACAGGTTCTCTCATTTACAGGTACTGCTTCCTTTCTAGACCATCCTGTGTTCTTTTTAGTGTCCTTCCGATCCTGCATAGACCATCCTCTGTTAATTGCAGACTTACTGACTTGCATGCAAACCACTGCGTGCACACGCATGCACTGACTGACCCGTACAGTTCTGTGATGTCGATGTTTGTGAGGATCTCTCCCTGTTCGTTCCTTGCTCCAACCTTCTTGTGCGTGGGAGCAGGGGGCAGCAGGCCTTTCTCTATCTTTTCTCTATGATGTTTGCAGGAGGAGGTGTGTAATCGAAGACTATTAGATCGATCGTCCGAATCCAAATCGAGGGGGACATAGACGGACGGATGGAGAGAATCTGACCAGACAACGTTTGGCCATGCACTTTTTGTATGAAAGGAAATGGCATCCGAGAAGTGAAATTATAGAGTGCAGTATTGAACCTCTACTAAAGAGTCTGAGGAGGCTTCCGTACGCTTTTCAGGGCTCTCACAGGGGGGGATATAGATAGAACCCAACCGGAACGGCTGTGCGATAAATGTTTGTCCCCCTCGCGTATGATCAAAGATGAGGTTCATGTTCTGACGGAATGTAAGGACACAGAAAGAGAACGGAACAGGTTGAAAAAACTATACAAAATTGCAAAGCAGAAAGCGCCCATTGACATAAGAATACAGATTGTACAACGCGTTGCAGGTGCAACTGGGAGGGGCACTTCTAATAATGAGAAGAAAATGAAGGATATGGTGTTGCTGTTGTACACAATCCTGCCTAGAAGCGGTTCCAAAGCCATAGCTGACTGTCTCAAGAAGGTCCATTCTGTTGATAAGGCAAGTTGAGGCGAATCAATCCGATTGGCATGCAGGCTTCCTCATCCCCCCCCGCATGAATGTGTGCTCTGGGTTGTCCTCAAAGCCTTTCTAGTGGCTTGGGATTTGGTGTAGCTAAATCTAGGATTTAACCCTCCATCATCATCATCATCACGTCATACATGCAAGCAGATAGATCTAAATGCGCGCGGCTCATTCCATCCTGAGACATGTATATTAGCTTTAAAGGTGATATCATGTCGCACAGCTAGACCCCCACTACGTTACGTCCTACCTCCCTTCTGGCTGAAAAGTTAGTGAAAACAGAAGACAGAGAAAATCAAATTAAGTTGACATTCATATTTATGCGTTCGGGCTAGTTCGGGTTATGATACTTAAATCTGATGCACTTCGTGCGACTGGCCTGGAAAGCAAAATTGAAGATGGGCCTATATGATATGGTTCTATGGTTTCAGCTGTAAAACGTACCATATATGCGCGCGGCTCTCAACAAAAAAAGTTGGTAAGTGCCCTCAGCTACGCTTTCCAGGCTATGTTCAACTGAAACACATGCATACATTTTTTTTAATTAAATTTTAAAATTATTAATCATTATATCCAGGGGAAAAAAATAAATATATATACATTCGCATATTAGTTTAGTCTACAGATTTAGTGCCACAACTTATTAATTAATAAGCTCTCCATTTACTTTCAATCGCCGTCAGTGTCCCTTAGTGCCTATACCAAGCAATACCTCCGGCACTAGTAAACAAACTTTCTTCCTGTAGTTTCTTGATTTGCTTTGTCTCTGCCCTTATATAGTAAACTGAATCCCTTGCTAGCTCCTAAAACCTAGGTTGAATAACAAATTTCTGTATGACATGCCGGGTTGTCCTCAAAACCGTGTTAGTGGCTTCACTGGCTTAGGATCTGGCGTCGCTACGTCTAGGATTTAACCCGGCCCCACTCATCATCATCATAACTAGTATAATTAAGATAAAAATAAATTCAAAACTGCAAGTTTATACGCTAAGTAAAAAATACATAGTTCATTTCACGTGAAGCACAAGGTTTCTCTCTGTTTGTTTGTGGTAAGCCCGGATTGGACACTGAACAGTAACCACAAGGTCCACGCCAGACCTTGAAAGATCGAGGCCAAAGAGTGCGATTGCGAAAATGGACAAGCAACGGACATACAACGGGTCACCAGCACTGTGGCCCGGCGAAGGACATGCCAAAATCGATGGGAACACTAACCGAAACGATTCCGCAGGCTCATGAGCACAAGGAACGACAACATGCAAATCGTTTGCAAAAAGGCTTCATCAATCAGACACACAGGAAATGCGATATTTCTTCAAAGGACACGAGCACTCATTTGCAAAAACGCTTTCACAAACGGATGGCTTCATGCATTTAAACGGACACACAGTCCACTCATTCTGTGGGGGGACACACGAGAGCACGGGTGAGCAGTAGCAGAAACTCACACACTGGAAAAGAGGCCGCACCAGAAACGACGGGAACGTTACACCGTTA